>JAMLFT010003198.1:0-22747 GCA_026544285.1 Pachyrhizus erosus | reverse complement strand
TAAATTTAATGGTTATAATTAATTATTTATTATAATTATTATATTTAAAAAAAAATAAATGATGATAACTCTTGTAAATTGACTTTTGGAATAACTTATCCTTCTTCTTGATAATTTTGAGATAATATATCAAAATTAAACTCTTCAAGAATTTATTATTAACTTAATTGCATATTTTATCATCAAACTAATATAACTTTATAAATTTTAACATCTAATTTTTTTTTATAAATTTTACCATCAAAATTTATAATTTTTTTACATTTTATCATCCAACTATATTTTTTGACACATTGTACCATCATAGTTTTAAATTTTTACGTAATTTACTATCATATTTTTTAATTTTTACACATTTTACCATTACATTGATAATAAAATGATGATATTTCATAAAAATTAAAATTTTATTGCTGTAATACATCAGGTTAATAAAATTTTCAAAAATTAAAAATTTGAGTGATAAAATTTATAAAAATAAAATTTAAATGATTAAATATACAAAATAATAAAAATTAAATGATAAAATTTACAATTAAGTCTTTAATCTTTTTAGAACTTTGTTCATTTAGATAAAAAAGTAAAACGACAGAGCAATAGAGTCGTTTCATTCATTTCCCTTGACTAGATTCACCAAGAAGTAGACCCCACTCCCTTGCCGCATTTCTACGGCATCTCCGGCGAGTGTAAAAAAAGGCAGCAAAACGCACTGTAACCGCTCCACCTGAAGAAGACCAAGCGCACCATGGACAGCAGAAACGTCGTCGTTTGCGACAACGGAACCGGGGTACTTCTCTTCTCTCTCGTACCTTTGCATTGCAATGGATCTTGCAAAATCCGTCAAATTAGTACATCATTTACTTCCACGATCCGAACGATGTTATATCTCTGATATTATAGTAATTCGAAATCTTATTATCTGTGAATGCAGTATGTGAAGTGTGGTTTTGCTGGGGAGAATTTCCCCACATCGGTTTTTCCTTGCGTGGTGGGAAGGCCAATGCTCCGTTACGAAGAATCACTCACCGAGCAAGAGCTTAAGGTATCCCTAACTCAATGTTTCAATATTAAAACCGTATTATAAGATGTGATTGCTGTTATTATTATTGTTTTTGTGATTATTATCATATGGGAATGGTATCATGTTAAGTTGGATTGGTTCTTTGTGTTGTGTTTAGGATATTGTTGTTGGAGAAGGGTGTGCAGACTTGCGGCATCAACTTGATATATCTTATCCTGTGAACAACGGCATCGTGCAGAATTGGGATGATATGTGTCATGTGTGGGATCATGCGTTTTTCAATGAATTGAAGGTGATTTTATTGTGCATCTTTCTGCATGTTCTTTCAAGTATTGTTGTTCTATCTGTTGGTAAAATGTGTTTTTTATTTTTTTTTTGACAGATTAACCCTCAGGACTGTAAGATTCTACTCACTGATCCGCCTCTTAATCCTTCCAAGAATCGCGAAAAAATGGTCTGTTTACTGAATCTGTTGTCTTCCTTTATAAAGAAATATAAAAGTGCTAATATATCTTATATTTAATTGTTGAATTTAATTAGAATTCACTTATAAAGTATTTTATACTGTCATCAGAAATTGTTATGTAGTAAAATTGTTGATGTAATAATTACTTTAAAGATTGAATTTGAGGTGAGTTCTAATTAGTTGACAGTGTAAACATGTTTATATTGACATGTATGAAAATGAAACTTGCAGTTATTTTAAATATTTTTGTTTTATGTGATTTGGCCTGGCAGGTTGAGACAATGTTTGAGAAGTACAATTTTGCTGGAGTGTTTATCCAAATCCAAGCTGTTCTAACATTATATGCTCAAGGTGCTTATAGAGATGAGTGAAGGTTGATGTTTTGTTTTTCTTTATAATCTCAGCCTGATTGTAGTTTACTCCCCTTAACTCTTATTTCCCATTTTTGGAAAATACTGACTCTAATTATAACATTTTGTTGTTTATAAACTATAGTTGTTTTATACTGTTATAGTTTTACACACAATATCTAGTCAAATCACGTGTCAAAATTTGCTAGGATCTGTTGGTAAAATAGGGAGTTTCTCTTTGTCCCTTCTTTCAGCTTGCGCTTTAACATTTGTTTACCTGACTCAGGTTTGCTGACTGGATTAGTTATTGACTCGGGTGATGGCGTCACTCATGTGGTAATTAATTAGCTTACATGCCACTTAATTATTATGCTGATCACTATAATGGCACTAGGTTTTATCTCTTATTTTTCAATCTCTTTTTTTTATTTCTTTGTATGTTGCCTTTGGTACACTCAATATTTATGTCAGTTGGATATAAATATTATCATTTACAAGCTTATGTTCTTGTTGATCATTATAACAAATCTTAGATGAATTGGGTACAGTAACCAAATCAAGCATTTGACAATTTCATATATCTTTATAAATAATATCATATGTTATTCTTAACAAGTAATCAAATATTGTTACAGAAATTCTATGTTGTGTGGCAACCTCTTTTGCAAAATTGGTACTGGATGAGCTTGCTGGATTCTAAACTGTTGGATGCTCATTAGTTAACTATCACCCTTGCGTTTATGTGAATATCATGTTTGCCTTCTTTCAATTCAGTGCATGAACGTCATCATTAGTTTTTTAGCATTGTTCATATTTATGGATTGGATTGCTAATTTTGTTTTTTAATCAATATATAATATATAATTTTGTAAAAATGACTTATTCTATGAAAGCTTTAAATTCCAAGGTCAATTTGTGAGCTTGTCCTTTAAATAATTTTTAATGAGTCATAAAACTTATTGTACTTTTACACTAGTGTTAGTTGATTGGAATCCTAAATATATGTATATTGATGTTTTTAACAATGAATTTGTTGACAAAATCTAAATTAGAATCAGTGTTACACCAACAAATAACTTTTTATATAATCACCACTTCTATCTACTGTGACAGAGTAGTACAATTGCAACTTCCATACAATTATGTGCAGTGCCACTTGTCCTTGTTACTATTCTTTCACTACTGTTTATTTTGCCTCAGATATACCCTTTTAATGGGAGGTCTAAGACAGATCCTTCATTCATCATTTGTCACATGTCTCTTCTATTATGGCTCCCTATTCTCTACACTAAACTAATTATCCACTATTTCATTGATTACAATTCCACTGTCACTCCTTATGCCTTCATTGTTGATGTAACCCAACTTCTTTCAGTCTGGACTCATTATGTTTCCTTTTTCTTTCATATATATGGGTCAGTCATCAGTATACCAAGTGTCTAAGCCATACAGTACTGCTGGCCGATCTTGGCCCTATTTATATATAAGGCTAAAGTTACTGCTAAGCCTGAGGTACATTTGAATGGACTCCCCACATTGTAATGGCCATTTAACTAAGGATCAATAGGTTTATTCTACATAGATCCAACAACTGAGAAAGGAGAGCTTGCATCACAAATTACAAAATGGTTGGCTTTGATCCTGTTGTATGTGTGTATTGGTCAAAGAATATATGCATGTTTCAATGTATCATGTCCCAACACATCCTTAAGGGTTTTTTGTAGTTAGGAAATAATTTAAGATTTATGTAGAGAACTTAAATCAGTTCTTCAAGAGAAAACTATTACTCTCCCCATGGAATTTTCTTGAAGCAAGATTGAACTGGTGAAATGTTGTGACTTGTGATTCATTGTTAATATTTTATTTATTTATTTTTTGAGAATGGGTAGTCTATTTTCTTTTACAGAATGCTTATGAAGCATAATTTATGAATGAAACACTAACTGATCACCAATCATGCAAACCAGTATTATGTTTTATTGTTTAAGAGAGCAAAAGGTGGTCAACAAGTTCAGCATTTTGCCATTACTAAGATACCAAATTATTTAAAGTAAACATTCCAAAACTGTATATAATGAAAGTTTTTATCCAGGTTCCAGTGGTTGATGGCTATTCTTTCCCTCATCTAACTAAACGAATGAATGTTGCTGGTCGACATATAACCTCCTATCTTGTTGATTTGCTTTCAAGGAGGGGGTAAGGGTTAACTTCTTTCATTTCAGTTGTAGTATCTTATGTATGTTTCAATTCTAACTAGAACACAATTTTCTTTTCTTAAGGTATGCATTAAATAGGACTGCTGATTTTGAGACTGTTAGGGAAATCAAAGAGAAGCTATGCTATATAAGGTTGGCTACAAATCTAGTCACACTTTGATTTCCTGTATTCTGTAATCTTACTAGGTTCATCTATTTTCATGCAGTTATGACTACAAGAGGGAATATCAGTTGGGGCTTGAAACTACTATCCTTGTTAAGAATTATACTGTAAATCGATATCCTGAATTTGTTGAAATCATTATGTTACTAGTTCTGCATATATAATTATTGATTTAGTTAGTAATTCTGGTTAAAATGGCTTGCCTGAAGATAGAGGGATAGTGGGCTCATGTTCTGCTGATCCTTTAATCTGTTCTTTAATGTATTTCTCTCCATATGCTTTTCAAGACTTTCTGTAACTACATTCATACTTTTTGTGCCTTATTGCATGCTTGTAACATGTATTTATTATTACTGTTATTATTGTTGTTGTTGTCGTCGTCTACTCACTTGCAGTGCATTTGGTTTAAAGGATGGAAAGGGAAGGTTTCCTTGTTTGGTTTGGTCCAAGAGAAGTGGAGGGGAGGGAAAATACTAGTAATATATTGCCAACCCTTATAAGCATTAGTGAACAGGGTGGGAGGTAAAATGAGATCTTTGTGCAATTCAATCAGCACAGTAAAAAAATTATAAATGACTTTCTCTCCTCTTCAAATCCCCCTAATATTGGAGGCAAGGAAAAAATAGAAGAGGAGAGATTTGACCTCCTCATTTCCCCTTTCCTTCTAAATTTCTGATCTAAACGAGGTAAGATTAAAAAAGTCCTTCCCCTCCCCTCCAAATTTCATGTGTGCACAAGGTAACTGTCATTGACATTGTTAGAATATATGAAAATATGTAATATTATTTTGATATTATCTCAGAATCTTAGATTATCCTTTGACATTAGTTTCCCTATATCCTCATTATCTCTTAGAATTGGTTACCATATTTTCTTATCTCATGATTTGTTTCCTATATAGTTAGGATCATGATTAGTATAATAAAGTGTTAATGCTTTAGCTTTTATGACCTCATCATCAAATTGTAATACATCACATCATATCAAGTCAATATCAATCTCATATTAGTCTTTCCTTTTCTTCCTTCTATACATATTGATTTACCCTCTCTGAATCAGCTTCCAGATGGAAGGGTCATTAAAGTAGGCACTGAAAGGTTCCAGGCTCCTGAGGCTCTTTTCACTCCGGTAGGTACTTGGTGCCCATTTGACTTATGTTTTCTATTGTTTTAAGTAATATACAGATATACATTTTATTTTGTCTCTTTAAAAGGCAGCTCTTCAATGTTCAAATCCTATCAGAATCATTATGGCAATTTATTTTTAAAAAAGCATAGCTATAGTATTTTCACAATGTGCCTGTGCAATTCTAGCTAAATTATGTTGTGTGTCATTTGCTGGCTTATGATTGCATGGCTTTTTCCCCTTCTCACAGGAACTTATAGATGTAGAAGGTGATGGAATGGCTGACATGGTTTTTCGCTGCATTCAGGAAATGGATATTGACAACCGGATGATGGTATGATACTCCATTTGAAAATCTGTAGTCCTTAATATATATTTCTTAGGTAAATGGAGAAAAAATTCATTGATATCAGTTATCACCATTTTAGGCTTGAAAATATTAGACTTACTTCCATAAATTGAAATTCAAAAATACAAGTATTAAACAATATTAATGCTATGACAGCTATTAGATTCACCACCTCTATATTGAGTTCATTTCCTGCAAATTTTAATTGGAAAAATATTTGTCTTCTTTGATTTTGATAAATCCTTCAAAATTTGGATAAGAAAAAGGGAGACCATGTTCCTTATGAGCAGAGGTAGCTCTCTATTAAATGCAGAAGATAACTGGAAAATGACAATGGAGATTCTGCAAAAAAAAAAACAGAATGCTTCAACCCTCCAATACTTTCCTTGCTCAATATTTGCCTGCCCAATATTTGCCTGTTCTCTCTTTCCTCCCCTACCCCATCTCCATTTTTGCTGCCCAATTCTGGCATCACAATAAAATTTCTTCTCTACTCAGCATGTGGCGCTTGCTCCCCAAAAAAATTTCCTGTTAAGACACCTTCAGTTATGTGCTTAGTATTCAATTTCAACTTACTATCATTACCTCAATGCTATTCAGTATAGCTGTCCACTGACAGCTTTCCTTCTCTCTTCTAATGAACTCCTCCATTGACTTGTACTCTGCAGTGGTCATTTTCTCCAATTCCTCTTCATATGCATGTGGCCCATCACCTCCATTTAGCCCCCTCCTATTCAGCCTGTGCTTTTTTCCTAGAATAAATGTGTCATCTACCAGTCAGATTTTTCTTGTTTTCAACTTTCAACCATCATATTTGTTGGATCCACTGTGTTCTGTGTCTTTCTTTTCCATGTGTCTTAAATTAGATACTTTATAAGAATCCCTTGTACTTTCTTGTTGAATTTGGAGTTTCCATGTGGTTAATACTGCTGAATTATTCATGAGTTTAGTCTAACATCATTGAAAAATGAAAGAAGACTTCCATCTCCATATAGCGTCAAACATTAAGAATTCTTCAAATTGAATACTAAGCACATAAGGTGTTTTATCTGGAATTTTTATTGGGGAGCAAGGGCCACATGCTGAGTTTAGTCTTACACAGATATAACTCACCATCATTTTGGGTGTGATGTTGTGTCAAACCAAACTACCCAACAAGCATTAGCTCTTTTTGAAAAGGAGCTGATCCAGCCTAACCTTCCAGTTGTATCATAACTTCACTCCAGTCACTAGCTCTGCTTACATGAATTTCCTTGTGTCTTCTGTCATTCCCTGCTAAAGTATTACAATTTACAAGTCTCTTCAGCAGTTTTTGGCTGTCAATAACAAGGGACACTTTTGCTGGAATAAAATTCACTTTATCCTTGCTTGGTATAAAAATTTGAGGTGGAAAATGATTCAAATTTTACACTGGACTATTTTGTTGAAAAATATTTTCACTCTGTCCTCAGTTTTCCACCTTTCCACCTACTCAACCAAGCAATTCCTCAATCTTTGTATTAATCTTTTGATTTGTCATGTCACATCTCTAGCTACAAGATTGTATTTGTATTAGTTCATGGTTCATGACTCCTTTAAGTGAAGAAATTACATTTATGGATCGAACCACTAGTGGGCTCATGCTTTCTATAATCTGCACAGAGCATTCCTGCCTCTGTTATCGTGTTTTGAAAATGTCATGCTATTTATTTATGCTCTGAAGTTTTTTCTTGCAGCTATATCAACACATAGTTTTAAGTGGAGGGAGCACCATGTATCCTGGATTACCCAGCCGGTAGTTTGTTATTTCTCCATTACCTTGGCTCTAATTGTCCTTAATCTTTTGTATTGCTGAATTCTTTTAGTTATTATTATTATTATATATGTCCACACATATATCACATGACACTAACCTCAACCCTTTTGTATGTTTTTCTGCGAGATCCATGGCAATATTAATTTTAGTGTATAGTGTAGTTAATGTCCTATGTGTATGGCTACATATTTATGATTGCCTATTGTCCATTTTTCAGAATGGTTACATTTTTCTTTGGCTGAAAGTACCTTCTAAACTCTATATTGATTTTTTGAGAACTAATAGCTCTGCAGATTCCTTTTCTTGTTAATTAAATTGAAAAACTTTTCTATGCAGTTGTAAATGGACATATTGCAAGCTAGGTTACTCACCTAAGTTTACCAATTTAAAGATCTAGTTATTATGTTATACATTAAGTGATATATTTCTAGATTCTAGATTGTTTTGAATATTAAGAATTAAATAAATTATTTTGGATGTCCTTTTTTTGAGTTCTTTTCCTCTTTTTATGTGGTGGGCATGCAGTCTGGTTTTCTAAAAATGCTTTTCTTTTCGTGCTTTCTTTATAATGTGTTTACAAGTTAAAGTTGATAATCTACGTTCTTCCTCTGTCCCCATTTTTCAGATTGGAAAAAGAAATACTTGATCGTTATCTTGATGTTGTCCTGAAGGGTAACAGAGATGGATTGAAGGTAAGCTTAGGTTTTCTCTTTGCATTTTGCTTCAGCATGTGTATCCTATGCAGCATGTGGATTATTGAAGACACATTTATTCTGTAATTTAAGCTTGCCTGTTAATTTAGAAACAACCAACAAGTTTATCCTATACTTATTTATTCTTTAATACCTATTATCTAATAGAGTTAATATCTCAATAGAGAATTATGTTGTTGGTTGAGTTAAATATGCAGATATTGAACTGAAAGGAAGGAAAAGGTTGGTGCTCTGGCCTTGTGGCCCCAATAATTTTGTACCATGCCTTAAATTGTGAGATTCCCATCTCATGATTTTGAATCTTGATTGTAGCAAAACACCCTCCATCCAATGTGGTGTCACTATAGAATTAAAAAGAATTAAATCTGAAGCTTTTGTTTAGTCCATCCGTTTATGGATCTATTTTTTTTGGGTACTACCTCAAAATGACAGCAACAGGCAACCATACGAATTAAGGAAACATGGGATGCTTTAAAATGAGAGAGAAACAGTATTTGATTTGTGAGTTTATAATCATGAATTAGGCCAAATCATTGTTCCCTTATTCTCATCTTTTCTGTTCTGACGGTGATTAGAAATTACGACTAAGAATTGAGGATCCACCACGTAGGAAGCACATGGTGTACCTTGGAGGTGCTGTCCTTGCAGGAATAATGAAGGTTTGGGTTAGCTGTTAGTTTTTTGGTTATTCTGTTTTCATAGGCTCGTCTGTCCTTGTAAATGTGAAAGCTATTGGCATATTTAAAACCCAGGATGCACCAGAGTTTTGGATTAACAGGGAAGATTATCTTGAAGAAGGAATTGCTTGTCTAAGCAGGTGCGGCCAGGCATGATTGAGGTCTGTGATCGCTCTGAAAATGGGAGATTATTTTGGGAAGCAAAAGCGCACCAGAGGCTGAGTGATGAATATTCAAAGCTGTTAAAACTGCCTCCTAAAATAGCATGCATTAATTGCTGTTGGCCTTGTATAGCTGTCCTTAAGGCTACTAGAGGCTAGTTGTGATTATACATGCACTTATATTTTCGTGATATATACGACAAGAGAATTTTGTATCATGCTTTTGTAACAAGAATTGTTGCAACTATGTGGCATAATGTTGAATAAAGAGTACATTGTAAATTTTGTAAGTGTTCGATGTCAGTTTTACCTTGTTGAGAGAGCTTGTTATTACGAAGACCTTACCCATCTATGTCGGCAATAGCCAACTAATGGATTATATGTTCTAGCTGTGGAAAATATTGTAGCTTTGTGTGCATTTGTGTTAAGGAATGTGTTACATATCTGTCTATATTTTAGTTAATATACTTCTCCAGTCACGAATACAAGTTAAAAAAAATTATGTTAATCTTACATATAAGTAAATTTTAATTAATTTTACTTATTTTAATGATGTTTTTTAAAACATTTTTTATTTAAATGAGATTGTATTTATAATGACTTTTTTTGACATTTTGTTTCAATAAGTAGTTTAAGAAAATAGTTTATTTTTAAATAAAATTAGTAAAATTAAATGATGTTAATTTACGTTTTTTTAGTTAGTGTGATTTTTCTTCTTATATTCATGGTTGGAAAAAGTATATTTTTGTCTCTTAAAAGTGTCAATTTGTGTTAATGTTTTCATAAGACTTGTATATAATTTATTTTTAAGGATTTGTTTGGAATGATTGTGAGTTTTGAATTTTATTTTTAAAATTAAAACTAATTTTTAGTCTCATGATTTTAGTTTTAAATTTGTGATTTTCATTGTTCAAATTTTAACACAAAATTTGAAATTCAAACTATATAAATTACTCTCAGTTTTATTTGAGTTTGTTTTGGTAGTGATTGTGTTGATTTGTGACAATGGCAAGATAGGGGCAATGGATTGGAAGGGAAATAATGAAACACGGACAAGTGACTAATGTTCATAGTTGTGGTTATAATAATTAATGGTGGTAATGGTAATGTAAAAAATAATGATAATAATAGTGATAATAATAGTTGATTAGTAACAATGATGAAAATTTTGATAATTATAATAGTATTAAAAGTAACATGTGAGTCTTTTTAAAATAGACTAGAGTTGAATGAATTATTTTTATAATTAAAAAATAAATTATCAAAATAATATTTTTTAAATAATAATTATTTCAAAATTAAGTTAACATTAATTTAGTTTTATTTTAATTAAAAATATTCTATTTGTTTTTTAATTTTACAATTACAAATTAAAAATTAAAACTTACAATTACTCAGGTATCCTAAGTTTGTCAATTTCATGAAAAAATATATTTTTAATGTGAAGTTATTTTTTAAAAATTAAATATATTATTATGAAATTGGAAACTAAATTATTGTCATTAAATCGACAAATTTGGAGACATAGTTAATAAATAAAGAATTTTTCATATATGAATTAATTAATTTAACACGCAAATTGGTGTAAGTTGTGAGAACTTGAGATTTCTACATCATAATTTATTTCTAGGTCGTTGTTTATATTGCCTTTCTGCCATACATGTCAACTTCATGCTAGCCAGCAGGATATACTCGTGTTCGTTAAGATATATTATCTAAATAGGGTCAAAGTCTTGTAGATTTTTAAGTACCCAAGAAAAGCAAGTGCAGTTCTACAAGTTTGGCAATTTTGCTTATCTGATTATTGCTGACTACGACTTCTCAATGAAATTACATTTCTGGGTTACCACACCTTTTCTAATCAGCACGATAAATATTTACCAAACCAAGTAACTTACGAGATAATAATATCCATGTTACTTATACAATGAAAAGACCTTGTGAATTTCGCAAAAGTCTCCAACGCCCCTCCAACTTTCGTAGACTTTCTAATACATGTTCTCGTTCTAGTATTGCTTCATTATCATCTTAAGAATTATGGACATATGGGCTAGGAAGCTGGATCTATTAAACTAAAATTAGGATTGTTTTGTTGCAGAGAGGATTACTATTTGAAAATGGCAGCCAACGGATCATTTTCTACAAATTCCTTTCAGATAAAGGAAAAGTGATCTTTAATAAATCGGATATTGGATAGTGTGTTCAACAATTTTCCTTTGTAATCATTGTCGAATTATGATTTAATAGTTAAAAGAAACAAGTCTTTATCACTATCACGATTTAACTCCTTTATCATTTTTCAAATGCAAAAGCAAACACTGAATATGCTATTGGTGTGAATGATTTTGCTTGCCCTGGCACAAGGAAAATGTTCTGAAAGTCATTAAGATTTTATTAGGGTGAATGATTAATTGATATTAGGCACGTGTTAACAAATGCATCGGGGCATAATCTAAAAGAAAACTATTATATAAAAGTGAATTATTAAATATACTATTTATATAAAACATGAAGTATCAATTTAAGAAAATATTTAATTAATATACTTTATATCGACTAATTAGAAGTATTTAATAAAAACATGTTGAGGGTATATTTGAAGTAATTCATTTAGTGTTTAGAATAGTCTATAACCAAAATCTTTGAAACATTTTTCTAAATATTAACCAAAATTAAACATGCACTAAACAATAAAAGGGGTTCTTTACATATCACTTTAGGAAGATTGTTAAAATTAGTGTGTTTGGGTTTAGCTTTTGCAAAATTAATTTTGAATAAATTTAGTTCTACAAAATTGATTTTAAAGTAAATAATTTATGTTTGAATATTTAAAAAAAAAACAAGTTAGTAGTAAATTTCATTTTAAAACTTTAGATCTAATGTCAAAAGTCATTTAAGTGTTTGTCTGAGATTACTTTTATGATGTGAAAAATTAAATGTGTCTTTGATTTTATATTAAAAATTGATTTTAAATTTAAAAATGATTTGAGACACATTTTTATATATTTAGTGTCACATAAGAGAATAATTTAAGATTAATTATGATTTGAAGTAACTTCAAGTGTTTACACGATGGATCAAAAGTTTTATATTAAGTTTTACTCTTAATTTGATTTTATAATAAAAACATCTAAACATAAATTATATTATTTTAAATTTAATTTTAATCAAAATTAATTTGATTGAAAATCAATTTTACTAATTCTCATCCAAAAACAGATTACGTAGCTACTTTGTGTAGCTTTTAGTTTGAATTGATGTGAGAATATAAATTGTGTTATGAATGAAATTCCAAACACGTTTTAAAGTAATTTTGGATTCAATTTAAAATTAATTTTAAATTCATAATTAATTTTTAATGTGAACATTTAGCTAAAATAATATTAAAGGATCTTTTAACATGATTTTATAAGATTTAACGTGAATCCAAAGAAGTATTTAAACCATGGTACTGAAACACGATTTTGCCACTTAAAGTTCACTACGATAAATGATGATGAAGCAACGACTAATTAAACAAAATATTTAGGTCAGCAAATATGGGATACCAACCACACCAAACAAGTCCATCTCCCTTCATCTTCTGACTAATTCCTTTTTTTCTTTGGTCTCTTTACCAGTGGCCTACTCTCACCCATACAGAGTCCACAGTGAACACAAAAGATAAATAAATATTAAAATATGACAATCAAGTCTTAAAGATACAAAGTATTTTAGTAGCTTGCACCGTTGTTTATGAACAACTACCTCTCACCTTCACATTATATTTATTTTCTTCCATTGCTATGTTTTGAACATCTAGGACTCCACCCATATCATACATATATACCTTGCAACTTTCTCTTGAAGAAACTCAGACCCTTATCATATTGTGTGAGGGACACCCCAGGTATGAGAAACACATGATGTTTCCAATATTGCATGTTCTAGCCTTGAACTTTGACCATTTATTTACTTTCAGCTCACATGATTCTTATCATACTTTTAAGACCCCTCTATAGTGCTTCTGTTTCCATTCACTCCACACATGTTTCTATTGTTTTTTTGTAGGTTGATAAGGAGCTTGAGATGGAAATGACAATTGCAAACGGTTTCCAACTTAGTGTGAAGCTAAGTGAACCAACTCTAGTTCCTCCTGCTGAAGAAACAAAGAAGGGTTTGTATTTCCTATCTAACCTTGACCAGAACATTGCAGTGACTGTGAGAACTGTTTATTGCTTCAAAACTTCTGAAAGGGGGTTTGAGAAGGCTGGGGAAGTGATCAAGAATGCATTGAAGAAGGTTCTTGTCCACTATTACCCTCTTGCTGGGAGGCTTACCATAAGCTCAGAGGGTAAACTCATAGTGGACTGCACAGGGGAGGGTGCCTTGTTTGTGGAGGCTGAAGCAAACTGTTCCATGGAAGAGATTGGTGACATCACAAAGCCAGACCCAGGGACTCTTGGTAAGCTTGTTTATGACATTCCTGCAGCAAAGCACATCCTTCAGATGCCTCCTTTGGTTGCTCAGGTAAGTTTTTTGGGGTAAACTAAAGGGGTGCTACTAATAAAAAAAGAGATGCTAGTATTCCCTAACTAAAATTGGTTTTGGTTTGTGAATGTTTATCAAAACAGAACAACTTCATGTTTTCATACTAAGAATAGCCAATTTTGCAAGTACTTGAGCTGCTATTTCTGTAGGAAAATGTTACACCTTACTTTTGGGGTGTAAGGGTACAAACGAAGAATGGAAAAAAAAATAAATAAAGGAAGAAAAAAAAAATAGATGTGATAAATGATTAGAAGAGAAAGATAAAAAAAATGGGATGGAAGTTTGATGGAAAGGAAGCTGAATATATCATAATAATAATCCATTCCTGTAACAGTACTAACATCACAACATCCCTTAATCATTTGTCCTTTTCACTATACATATGATAAGCAATCAATTTCCTTTTACCTATAAGACTGAAAATGATTGAAGGGATGGCCCCTCACTTTGTATTGAGTATTGCAATTTTGAAAGTGTCAACTCTATATTTCAGGTGACCAAGTTCAAATGTGGAGGCTTTGCTCTTGGGCTGTGCATGAACCACTGCATGTTTGATGGCATTGGTGCTATGGAGTTTGTGAATTCTTGGGGTGAAGTAGCCAGAGACTTGCCACTCTCAATCCCCCCAGTACTAGACAGAACCATACTCAAGGCAAGAAACCCTCCAAAGATAGAGCACCCGCATCACGAATTTGCTGACATTGAAGACAAGTCCAACACCATCAGCTTATATGAAGATGAAATGGTCTACAGGTCCTTTTGTTTTGATCCTGAGAGACTAAAGCAACTGAAGATGAAAGCCATGGAAGATGGGGCTCTTGAAAAATGCACAACATTTGAAGTCCTCTCAGCATTTGTGTGGATAGCAAGAACCAAGGCACTGAAGATGTTGCCAGACCAACAAACAAAGCTTCTTTTTGCAGTTGATGGGAGGGCAAAGTTCAATCCCCCTCTTCCAAAAGGGTACTTTGGAAATGGAATTGTGCTAACAAATTCTGTGTGCCAGGCTGGTGAGATAACAGAAAAGCCCTTCTCATTTGCTGTGAGGCTCATTCAAGATGCAATCAAGATGGTCACAGACAGTTATATGAGATCAGCTGTAGATTACTTTGAGGTGACAAGAGCAAGGCCTTCTCTTGCTTGTACACTTCTGATCACAACTTGGTCAAGGCTTTCTTTTCACACCACTGATTTTGGATGGGGGGAACCTGTGCTGTCAGGGCCAGTGTCACTGCCAGAGAAGGAAGTGATTTTGTTCCTCTCTCATGGCCAAGAAAGGAGAAACATCAATGTGCTTCTGGGTTTACCAGCTCCTGTCATGAAGATTTTCCAAGATTTGATGCAGATATAGCTTGGGTCATACATATACCTTGTGTGATTCTGTTATTTTTCTAAGCTTATTATTATTATTATGTTGTTTTCTGAGAGAAAAAAGAGTACTTATTCTGTTTATGAATTTGTTGGTGACACAAGTTTTTCCCCTAGATGAGATTTTAGTCTCTTATTAGGTAATCTAGATTTCTCTAATCATTGAAAAATAAAACCTAACATAATCCACTAGAAGTTTTATATAGTTAACTCCTACCAAAACATCTTGACTTGAGTTACCGCAATTCATTTCATTCATGTTTAATAAGTTATTTCAGAATTTAAAGCTCATTAAACAAATTAATTTACTTTAGATATATGCATATTATGCAATGTAATGGTGAGAAGGGTGTAGTCTTTTCTTTTCTTTTCTGTTTTGTTTAAATGAAGTTTTATTTTGGTTGATGTTTAAATTAAGCTATATGATGTAGTTTCTTTATTAAGTTGTGCATTTTTTAATTAGTTCAATTATATATAATTTTTTATTGGGATGACATTACTTATCTTCTAACTCACATCGAAATTCAAATAAGAAAAATGAGAATTAAGAAAAATGTATTTATCTAATATAAAAAGGATATATTATTTTAAATAAAAAGGATTTTACGAGATCTTGTATATTATATTTTTTCTTATAAACTGTTAAAAAAAAATAGTTTGTTTTTCTACGTAATTTTAATTTGTTTGACTTAGTCAATTCAGTTATAAGTTAGTTCTATTTCTTAGAAGTTTGTTAATATCATGTTTAGCAGAACATGTCCATATTCAGTTGAACAACGTGCTCATGTTATTTTTTGATATTTTATTTGTTAACTTATTTATCTTCTGGATGTAAGCCTATAAATAGGCCATAAGATTATCGAATTAAATATAATAGTATTTTTCACCATATCTCTTATTTTTCATTTTCTATTTTAAAATACATGTCATTATTATTAGTGGTAACATAGCTTGGTTGAGGGGTAACACAAGAATTAAAAAAAAAAAAGAGAAAAAAGCAGTAACTGTATTTTCTTTATGGCTTTAGATCCCAATTTTGTATAGCCTACAATCCCTCGTTTTGATGATCACTATGATCAATGGAGCATATTGATGGAAAATTTCCTTAGATATAAGGAATATTGGAAAGTTGTTTAAGAAGGTATTCTAGAACCAGTAAGTGGAGCTGGTGCATCTGATGCACAAATAACAGAAATTGAAGCGCTAAAGTTGAAAAATCTTAAAGCAAAAAATTAATTGTTCCAAGCTATTGATCGTTCAATCTTGGAGACTATTCTTTGTAAAGATAGTTCCAAAAATATTTGAGATTTTATGAAGAAAAAATATCAAGGCTCTTCTAGAGTGAAATGTGCACATCTTCAAGCCTTAAGAAGGAATTTGAAGACTCTACAAATGAAGGATGGTGAATCTGTCACCAACTATTATGTCAAAACCATGAAAATTAGCAATAGGATGTGATTTCGTAGTGAGAAGATGGAAGATGTCACAATTGTAGAGAAATTTTTGCTTTCCTTGTCACCCAAATTTGATTATGTGGTTTTCTTAATAGAATAATCCAAAAATATTGACACACTCTCTTTCGATGAACTCCAAAGCTCTTTGCTAGTTCATAAACAAAAGATGAACTGAAGTTTCACCACAGAGGAGCAAGCATTAAAGACCTCTATCTCTACTCATTTCTCCAATATTAGAGGAAGGGGTAAAGGTAAAGGTAGAGAAAGAAGAGGTAGAGGCAATAAGAATGACAGTAGCCATTCCAAGGCCAATGATTATCAAAACAGAAGTAGATATCATAATTACCATCTTGACAAATAAAAAATATAGTGTTTCAGATGTCATAAGTTTGGTCATTATCGTTCATAATGCCATATGAAGATTCCTAATAACAATGAAAAGGGAGAAAAGTTAAATTTTATAGAAAATCAAGATGCAGAAACCTTGTTAATGGTTCAAATTGATGAAAAATCCAACTCAGATGTTTGGTATGTGATACAAACTACAACAATCACATGTGTGGAAATAAGTCTTCATTTTCATATTTAAATGAAGATTTTCATTTTAAAGTAAGTTTTGGTGATAGTTCTACTATGAATGTCAATGAAAAAGTTGATGTTAAGATCAAGACCAAGAATGGTTTTGTTGAAACAATATCCAATGTGCTATATGTTCCTGATTTGAAAAGAAATTTATTAAGTGTTTGACAATTACAAGAAAAAGGCTATGTTATCACAATCAAGGATGATGCTTGTGAAATATATAATCCTACAAAAGGGGTCATTGTTGTTATTCAAATGAATTCAAATAGGTTGTTCCCATTGAAGATTGAAAGTATTCAATTTTGCTTGATGACCGTACTAAAAGATTCTTCATAGTTGTGACATTTTTTATGTGGGCATTTGAGCTTTAGTGGACTAAAGACTCTCCACCAAAAAAATATGGTGACTGGGCTTCCTCAAATTGTTGTTCCCTCTAAAGTATGCGAGGAATGTGTTGTTAGCAAACAATATTGTTCAAAATTCCCTCAAGGAAAATTATGGAGAGCAAAAAATGTCCTATAGTTAATTCATTTTGATATTTGTGGGTTAATTAAACCATCTTTCAATGGAGGTAAAAATTATTTAATCACCTTCATTGATGATTATAATTGAAAAATATGGGTTTATTTTTTATAGGAAAAATCAAAAGTTTTTAGTGCTTTTAGAAGTTTCAAGACATATGCTGAAAATGAAGCAGGAAAAACAATCAATAGTCTTTGTACAGATCATGGTAGAGAATATTGTTCAAAGGAATTTGAAGATTTTTGTAATACTTATGGTATTAGAAGAGAACTTACAACAACCTATACCTCACAATAAAATGGTGTATCAAAGAGGAAGAAATGAACAATTCTTAAGAATTCTAAAGACATTTCCTCGTAAATTGGAGCATTCATATCCTAAATAGAAGTTCCACTTTTGTTGTTCAACACATGACCCCCGAAGAGGCTTGGAATGGGCAAAAACCAACTGTAGACCATTGCCTATGCCCACGTTCCAAATAGAAAAAGGAAAAAGCTTGATGATAAGGGTGAAAGATGTATATTTCTCGGTGTTAGTGAGACATCCAAAGCTTATAAGTTGTTCAACCCAATGACAAATTATTGTGGTTAGCAGAGATATTGTATTTGATGAAGAAAACACTTGGGATTGGAGTAGACAGTAACCTACTTCAATTATTGGTAGTAATGTTGAAGATAAAATGCAACCAACTAAAAATTTATTAATTGGTGCCTCTAAAACGTTACTAATTGCAACAAGTACAACAAATAAACCTTCCTAACGTACTTGAAAAAGGGTAGTATGGATGAAAGACTATGAGGTAACAAGGATTGATTATGATGAAGATCATGTTACCTATTTTGCCTTGTTTGCAAATTGTAACCCCATAACTTTTGAAAAGAAACCAAAATGGAAAAAGGCGATGGATGATAACATTGAAGCTATTGAAAGGAATGATACTTGGGAGCTTTGTGATCTCCCAAAAGAGCACAAAACCATTAGTGTAAAATGGATTTTCAAAACAAAATTGAAAGAAAATGGTGAAGTTGACAAGTATAAAGTGCGATTGGTAGCAAAAGGATACAAACAAGAATATGGAGTTGATTATAATGAAATCTTTTTTCTAGTTGCACGTCATGATACAATCATATTGGTGATAGCATTGGCAGCATACAAATCCTGACCTATTTTCCAGCTAGACGTCAAATTTGCTTTCTTGCTTGGAAGCTTGGAAGAACAGATATTTATATACCAACCCCCTGGTTATATTAAGGTTGGTGATGAACATAAAGTCTATAAATTAAAAAAGGCTCTCTGTGGATTAAAACAAGTCTTAAAGGCTTGGTATAGTCGCATTGAGGACTATTTTTTGAAGGCAAGTTTCCAAAAATGCCTATATGAGCACACACTTTTTGTGAAGATGAGAGATGAAGGAAAAATGCTTATTGTTTTTTTATATGTCGGTGATCTTATTTTTACTAAAAATTGTGATGACAAGTTTAAAGAATTCAAAAACTTAATGATGATGGCGTTTGAAATGATTGATCTTGGTTTGATGCATTACTTTCTTGGCATAGAAGTGGTGCAATTTACTAATGACATTTTTATCTCACAAAAGAAATATGTTCAAATTTTTTTGGATAAATTCCAAATGAAGGATTGTAATCTTGTAAGCACTCTAGTAGAGTACAACTTAAAACTAAACAAAGATCATGAAGGAAAAATGGTGGACAACACTACTTACAAACAAATTGTGGGTAGTTTGATGTATTTAACAATAACAAGACCCGACATAATGTATGTTGTGATTTTAATAAGCAAAAATATGGAGAGTCCAACGGAAATGCATCTTTTGACAACCAAGAAAATCCTTCGTTACTTGCAAGGAGCTAAGGATTTTGGATAGCTCTACAAAAAGGAAAAAAAAGTCAGATTTGTTTGAATTTAATGACAGTGATTATGTAAGGTATCAAGATGATAGAAGGAGCACAACATGTTATGTCTTTATGTTGGGAACAAGAGCTGTTTTGTGGTCATCCAAAAAGCAGCAAATTGTCACTTTGTCAACCACAGAAGTTGAATTTATTGTTGCAACTGTTTGCTGTCAAGTTGTCTAGTTAAGGAAAATTCTTCAAGAGATACATTTCAAGCAAGAAAGAGCAACAACAATATTTTGTGACAATATTTTAGCTATCAAACTCTTTAAGAATCTTGTACTACATGGAAGCATTAAGCATATTGACGTTAAGTATTACTTTCTAAGAGATTTAAGTAGTGAAGGAAAAATTAAATTGAAGTACTGTCTAAGTAAATATCAATTAGTAAATATATTTACTAAAGCTCTAAAGCTATATCATTTCCAAATTTTGAGAAGTTTGTTAGACATTTATACTATTGATAACTACGCATAAATTGAAGCTTATAAACTTTAGTTTAAGGGAGAGACTGTTAAATAAAATAATTTATTTTTTTACGCGATTTTAATTTGTTTGACTTAGTTAAGTTAGTTTTAAGTTAGTCCTATTTCTTAGGAGTTTGTTAATGACATATTCAGTAGAACATGATCATATTCAACAAAATATGCCCATATTCAATAGAACAACACGCTTACATTATTTTTTGATATTTTATTTGTTAATTTATTTATCTTTTGGATATAAGCTTATAAATAAATTATTATATTATTAAATTAAATATAACAATATTTTTTTTTACCATATCTCTTATTTTTTATTTTTTATTTTAAAATACATGTCATTATTATCATAAAATTAGTGTAAGAAGCTAGTTTATCTTTCAATTTGTTGCATCATGTTTATAGGATGATAATTATTTAACTTTCAATTATAATATGATTTCCTCATGTCAAAAACTTTCGACTTCTGTAAAATTGAACATTTTTGCGTGGCCGTACCTCTAAATATGAAATGCTTAGTTTGTTTTTTTTAGTCTAAAAAGTTATTTTCAGCTATCACTTTCAATTCAGTACTCGTCAACCCAATATAGGGAGAGAAATGGTGGGTCACATAAAGCCAAAACTAGCACGAATATAAAGGCAAAGCATGATAGCATCATTCGGCTATTCAAAATGTTGAATATTTTTAGGATGTTTTTTAAAAGATTATGAAATTATTATATTAATTTGAGATTTAATTATTACAAAGTCAAAACTACCACGAATTTTAATTGTTCACGGACGAAAAGTATGATTGAACAAAAGCTACCAACTATATTGTTGTTAATGGCTTTTATGTGAAACCGAATACTTACCTTCTGGATTTATCCTACAATTCTTCTGGTTCTGAAGGCTCATTCATGTCCCATATGCTGCATTTATGATATCAAAATATATTAAGAACAAAGCATCATCGGTACTAACATTTTTCTTATTGCGTATAAATTTTACACAAAAATCCGCAAAAACTAATTTTCTGTGAAATTTCTTGTAAATCTTAATTCTTAGGTAACATATTCGCAAATAATAAAATTTCCTTGGATTTTGAAATTCACAAGAAATTTTCTGCAAGTTTTCGCCAGTAAATTCATCAATTTTTTCAGTTTTTCTTTCTCTTTTGTTTTTAGAAAAAAAAAAAAAAGTGTTTCTGCAAGCTTACCGCAAATTTTTTAGTAATTAATTGAAGAGGTAAGGAAAACAAAAAAAATGAAATTTGTGGTAAATTGGATGTGAAGAAAGAGTAGCGACCTCTTCCTTTGTTCTCCTCCTTCATAGCAGATCATTCTCCTTCGAGGTATGTTTTGTTTCCTGATCTGTGTGTTTGCAAAAATCACATCGTGTCTCGCTGCACTCGCCTTGATTGAACTCTCATTCTTAATGTCTTTACACTTGGAACCATTCTTGATTCTCATTATAAGTTACAATTTTTAAAGTTTTGTTATTCAAAAATTGATCTTGATTCAAAATTTTATAAATAAAATTGCAAGTTGTAAAACATAAGTCATATTATCTCTTTTATGAGTATAAGAAGATATCTAAGTGACAAACAACTACAAAAGAACAATAATAGTATGCAATTGATCCTGCATTGGCAAAAGAAAAGTCATCAACATCATTTTCACATCGTGCATTTGTCAATGTAAGTTTATTTATCTTTATTTACTTATTTAATTATTTGCTTATATTATTTATTTTTTACAATGATTTTTTGTCTAAATAATGTAGTACTTCATCTAATTTGAGAATGATAATTTGTCATACGAAGAAATTTCTCAGCTAGATATTTATTTAGATAAGCAAAAACTTTCTTTGGCATATAATTCAAATCTTGATTTGTTGCAATATTGAAAGGAGAATCAAGTTAGGTTTCCAGATCTTGCATTGATGGCAAGTGATATTTTAAACATCCAAATTACAACCGTGACATCTAAATCAACTTATAGTATGAGTTCTTGTGTTCATAATAAATATTGAAGTCATCTCCTTTTATAAAATGTCCAAACTCTGATATGTACAAAAAATTGGTTATTAAGATTTGAAGTGAAAGGTATAAAAACTATTATCTTGAATTTTATTATATCTTTTATGTTTAAAATAAACATGGTAGACTTTAATGTATTGTTGTGATTTATTGATAATTTTATTTATGATGAATTATAGATGAAGTGGATAACTCTTTCAACTCTGGAAAAATGGATGAAGCAAATCCATTAAAAATCATGTCAAACATAATTAATGAATAAAATTGATATTTTGATGTTTTTGTAATTTCAAATTTATATTGACATATATTGACTTTGGATTTGATAGACTTTTTTAATTTAAATACTTTATATGGTTAATTTTATTGTTCACATTTTTAATTTAGAATGATATGAATGTGGTGAAACAATTGAAAATTTGTTTTAATTACACAAATATTTCATATTTAGTTTAAATTTAAATATTAATTTTTTTAATGTGGAAGATGAGTTTACCTTTTACTCGTAGGCTATACACGGCAAGTGTGGACCGCAAAAAATGAAGTCCATTTTATTTGTGGGTTAGATAGACGGACTTAAACGAGTCTAGATCTAACTAGACGGACTATCCATTTATCAAACTTTAAAATTTACACATAACTTTTTTACATTTTTCTAATTTGTTAGTAATTTTCTTGAAGATTTTTAATTAGTAAATTTCACATATTAACTCGAAAAATTTTAATAAATAATTTGTAAATATATTTTTTAAAAGTCACCAAAGTATACATATACAAATAATTTTAACTTTTCTTTATTTTGTAAGTAATATATTACTCCATAAATTTTAGATCGGAAGA
>JAMLFT010003197.1:0-22754 GCA_026544285.1 Pachyrhizus erosus | reverse complement strand
AATAAATATAAATAATTATTATTATTATACAAAGAAAATCTTATATAGGTAAATTATTTTTTAATCTAACTGTCCTCATAATTATTATGACATAGGATATGACAAGAAGTCAAAAAGTAGAATCATGTGATAATATCTTGTTTACCAATCATCTGACTAAAAGTTTCAAATTGTACACTAATAGTATGTAAAGATTAAACCCACTGCTTAAAAAAATACTATTCCAAGTTTAATTTTTATTCCTCAAGAAATCCTTATATATTATGTCAAATTAAAAATATTTTTTAGATAAACAAAATCGCATGATTATTATGATATTAATCTTAATCAATCATAATTTGAATTAAAAAAAATTAATTTTGACATATCAATAAATATGTAATATTTATTTTTATAATTTTTTCATCAATTTTAAAAGTCTTATACCTTTAATTTATTCTCGTTTACTATACAAGAGCATTAATTATTAATAATTAACATATCTATTATATTATTTAATTTATTGATATTTATAAAATTTACTAAAGTTTAAAAATACTTGTGTAATCCATAGAAAACTTGCTAATTGTTATATAGAAGTGAATCTCTCACTATAATTTAATAATTTACCTTTTTATGTAGTAAGATACGTAATTAAATTTGCACCTTGTGTTCAATTGAAAAAATATTTATTTTTGTATATTTAATAATAAAAGTAAAGTATTTTTATTTTTACTTACAATTAAAAATAAAATGAAATATGCTAACATTTTTTTATTTTCAAACTTGCCGACTAGATCTTAGCTTTTGAATACACTTGTTCTAACTTGGGTTGTAAACACGGTACATTAGGCCTTATATTACAAAAAATATATATTTTTCAAAGTACCTATATAATATATTCCCCTCCATATATAGCAAGAAAGAAATTTACTTTTTTACCCTTTTACTAATAAAATAATAATAATAAAGGCAATTAGAAAAGTACAAAACATTGCTGCCTAATATACATTATAATAAATTTAGGGCATTTATTCTGAATGTCCCTATTAAGCTTTTTGCTTTTGTTTGATAAAATATACTGATAACTCCACTATTCCGTTTTCGTAATTTTAATTCGAAAGATAAATAACCCAACGCCTAAAATGGCTAATTTTATTTATTTTGGTGGAAAAGCAGCAAAGTGTTTTAAGTAATTCGAAAGTGGAACTTTGAAAAACGTTCCAAAGCAAATTCTGGTATGGCTATGAAGACATTCATAAACTTAAATCTATTTATTTATTAAATGGATTTATAAACCAATAAATAAAAATAATTTCTTACACCTCTCTGTTTAAGTGACTTGATACAAACACGTTAGGTGAAATATTTAACGAATTAAAAGCTTATAATGAATGAGACGGATTCCGATTATCTTATTTGAATTCACAATTTTATTTTAAAATTTTAAGATATTAAAAAATTGTAAGTTTGATGCATCGAAATTTTTATACATTTTTTAAATAATAGTAATTAAGATTCTATTGTATAAAATATTTAAATTCATCTTAGAACTCATATTTATTTTTTCTCTCTTTATATCATGTGATAGAGTTGTCTAATGAATTAGTTACAAAGATCAAACTTTCAAACTATAAAACGTGACTTAACCCAAATATTTTATGAATTATTATTCTGTTAGTCTGTTGGTAAGATTAATTTGACTCATTTTTTTTTCAAATTTGTATGAATTTATATATACAAAATTACCAAACCAAATAGATTTGATAGCTTTTATGTTTAAATTTCGATAGTGAATTTGATCCACTGGACCAAATTGGTTCAGTTGTAAAAGCTTCACATAAGCTCTGACAAGTTTCTTCAATTAATTTTTCTATAAGCTCTTTATTTTGATTATTTCTTCTGAAAAAGTAAGTTACTATTATTTTTTAAAATACTTTTATATAAAGAATGCTTGGTCTAATTTTTATTTTTAAAGGAAAAAAAAAGTCAAAAACAAGGTGGAACAAACACTAGCTAAGTGTATAGAAAAAAAAAATAAAGAAAATCATTCATTACAATAAATGATTTTTGTTACCCATGTAATGAAGTTTTCCTTTTCTAACAAAAAAAAATTATTTTTCACTTTTCAATTTATGTACTAAGTGCATAGAATAAAGAGAATGTTTTAAATAAACAATATGTATTTTATTATTAAAAGTGAAAGGGTATTTAGCTTAAAAAACAAATAAACATTTATACGAATATAACCATATTGGATAACAGTTTAACTCGACCTAAGTATTTAGTATGCTCAACGAACTTTCACTCCAAATTTTTAATACAATCACACATTTTAGAAATTTAAATTTGAAATTTTTATTTAAGTTAGACAAATGTCCACTAATTGATTTACTTGTTCAGGGATATTTATGTATTACATTTGGTCAAACTACTTTAGTTATTTAGTTGTTTTTATTTATTAGCAATACTAATTTGTTTTCTATAACAAAAAAATTACCTGTGGTGGTCAATAGATCCACATTTTGTTCTTTATTTAATTAGCTGTTAACTTCTAACTCAATATATATAAAATATAACGCAGTTTTCTAAAATAAATTTACAATGTTACATATGTTTATATTTTAAATACCATGTTTTCCTTTGGGTAAAATATGTTTCATTTCATGATGTGTGTAATGTTCAAAATGTGTGACTTTGCTCAATCAGTCCAACCCCATTTTATTTAGATTTGTAATTAAAATTATGATGTGTCCGAGTTTTTAATTTGTCCAATCTTAATTTTGTCTAGACATCAACCAACGTATAATTTATAACGATATTGAACAATCAATTTATGTAGGTAATTATTAGAGTAATGATAGATGGAGATTCTATTATTTTATACACATCACTAATACCTATCATTTTTTTGTATTTCTATCTTTTTATATTTATATATTTATATTTTTTTTTCTCTCCCCTTCCTTTATAGGTGTTAAATAGGTTATTTGGTTTCAATGTATCATTTTTAAATTATTATTTGAATGTAAGAGTTTTGGGGTACAAATTTTACAAGGAAACGCAAGCGCGGGGGAGTATCAAGTATGACACCTTTTAAACATTTAACTCAGCGTGTGCTTGAAAAACAACTACTTCAAATCCACGTCCAATATGGAAAATATATAATTTGTAATTTCTATAATTCACGTTAGATGTGCACCTTTCATGTACCAAACACACAAATTTTGTTTGAAGTAACGCAGATTCTCCGATAAATCCTTTTTCGCGTAAAAAAAAAAGAGCTTTCAAAATTGTGAATAGGAAGCTTTCACCGTGTTTCTTTCCTCTATGCCGCATGGAATATAAATAGGCATTTATGCTGTAAAAGAAAAAAGATGTGAATCTAGGTATGTAGAATAATACTATATACGATTTATCAAAAATAAAAAAAAAATACAAAAATATATATATGCAAATAGAATTCAAGCAAGCAGTAGGTGGTTGACATTAATGGCATAGATGAATATTATCAATTGAATAACAAATTTGAAGTTGTCCCCTAACATTGTTTATATTCTGCAAAATGGTCCTGGCTCATTGCATCCTAACATTACCCCCACAAAGTTCCTTAGGTTTTCTCTTTTTGACCTATCAAATTAAATAGAAGATGGACACGCCTCGAGTATAAAGTTGAATAGAAAAAGGGTTGGGAAAGAAAGGCAGAGATAAGAGATGCCATTATTATTGCTGACAAAAGTTGAATAAGCTATAGTTGTTCACAAAGTTTATTGGCACACTAACCAAAAATTAATGTTATATGTGATGAGAACCAAGAGAAGCAAAGATTCTTAGGAACAGCCTTACACTTACACTTACACAAGGGCATACGACGTGGATTGAGTCTGCAAATTCCCTGCTGGTTGGGTCACGACGAATGTATACGATGGAATAGTGAAAAAGCCCCACCTGTCATTCTCAGGGCAAGTGAAGATTTTGACGAGTGTTTTATGGTTCAGGCATTGTAAAATGACCACACATTTTATTTCATTATCACAATTGTGTTGTTGATCATTTCCTCACAATCTTTTGATATTGTGAAACATTACAGATATTGATATATTAGTGATTATGGTTAAAATAATCCAAAAATCTTCGATGTTATGACAAAAATTATGGTTCATTAATTTGACTGATGTGGCAGCAATTACAGTCCCAATAATTCCAAAAACTTCAATGTTATGACAATGATTCATTACACACCCTTTTTTAAAACATGAGTGTGACTGAGAAGCACATAAAACATAAAGCACAATTGTATAGACAATCCATCCTCACAAGTGGCCAAGGCATTTTTTCTTTGTGATAACACCGAATTACTTCTCGTTACCCGTCAATTCTGATGGATTGGGGAAACTTCTCAGAACCAATAATCTTAAAAGTAAAGTTCTCTTTTCTTCTTGCTCCCCACCCTTGTGCTACTGCTACGGTGTTATTTATTGGTATCTTCATATTGATCACTCAATATAAAGTAACAAACCCAACATTTCATTTATTCTTGACTTTTTTCCTTCAAATTTGAAGTTGCAAAAAACGAAGACAACAAACTTATGACTAGTCACTGTAGATATACAAGTCCATGACTACGCTTAGCGGAATTTTTGTGTTCATATTAGAATGCACTAGTGAACATATTATGATTTTTCTTTTGCTCCTTTTTGCTTGCCTTAGCTACTATGGAGCCGTGATAGAATTATGATATGATATTGGAGGCTGGAAATCAAATTTCTCACGAGAAGAGTGGTAGGAGTTGTCTCTCGAAAACCAAAAGACAAATTGGTTGGTGAGGGGATAGTGGTAACAAGAAGTGATTAGCACGAGACAAATGTAAATTTTGGCAAAGTGAAAACACATGATGATCTGTATTGCCGGACCAGTTGTTGGATTCTGAAAGTTGCTTGTGGAAGTAGCTAGGCTTCCATGATGTTGTGCCAGATTCTAGAAATAGAAAAGAGACGGGTCCGTGGAGGTAGAAAGCCCCATGTGAAATTTTCACAAGTGTTATCACAATTACAAATAAACAGCACCATAAAGAGGAGGATCGTTAGCTTGTGACTGAAGACGTCCCTTTTTCTGTTATCCTCTAAGAATCTTATCCAAAGCATGTTGGATTGACAATTAGAGAAAAAAAAAAAAAGTGGAAAGAATTCTTCAACGGACTTTAGAGATCATCTACCAAAAAATTTTCATATTAACGGTTAGACATTTCTAATAAAAAGAAAAGGGTAGATTTTTATTATGACTTGCACAACTATATATTTGAAAGTATATGTAGTACACAATATTTATCTAACATTTTTTTAGAGATAGAGAGAATCATGAGAAGCGTAACTTTTACGACTATTGACAATTTTACAAAAGCCAAAATGAGCCTAAAATCAAAACTAAACTAAAAGTAACATTATTTGGAACCTGGGAGTCCTGTGTTGCCTGGCTTTTGGTTCTTAATGGGGAAGAAGGACAAAGAGTACGTCTTTCCTGAGGCCTCTCTTATTGGGTATCTAAATGATTATAATGTGAATTACTGTACATAAGAAAACGACTTACAAAATTATAGCCTTTCATTTATATTCATGTGCGGACGCAGACTGAATTAGTCTAGAACCTACTTTTTCTCAGAGCCGTCCATTTTGTACCGTCCATTCTTACATAGCATAATATGTATCCAATTTCAACACTGATGTCTAGTGTGCATGTGCATCATAGTCTAGTCTCAACTTTCAACGATCCCCCAATAAATCAAGGATGTGTTTGTATTCATGTTGGTTTTCCGTTCAACGTAGTCAAGTTCATTGCTTGAGAAAATGGGAAATTATCTCAAAAAATGTAAAACGGTAAACACAACGGATTTCCAAATACACACCAAATCATGACGTTAATCTTTGTTTATGCTGTTGTTAGTTTGTGTCATTGTAAGATGTTAGCAACATATTAATTTACACTTTCTTTATATATTTTTTTATATGGCGTAAAATCTCCAAAAGACCATCCTTAAAATCTTCACTTGAAATTCATGGGTTCAAATTCTAAAAGCGTTTTTCTGTTTCTAATATTTTAGGGATTCGAAATTTTTTTGTTAACTTGAAGTAAAAAGTGAAATTTTGAAAAATAAAATATAGTAGTTACCGTCAATAGCTAAATTTGGCTGGCAATTGTCATGTCACAGAAAAGGTGAAAACCAGCACATAAGAGAAATGTAAAAAATATTTCATTATATTTAAACAATTTCTTTATCGTTAGATAATATCTTATACTAGTTTAATTGATGGAAGATTTAAGTTATTTAGTGAAGCCAACATGACTGGTTCTACTCAATGGTGTGGCATAATGCATGAGACTCTCGATGAGTGAAGTAAGCAATCTCACTTTCGAATCCCACAACTATGTTTAATATGAATTACTACACAACTCCGTTAAATTCTCTCCAGTAGTTCGTAAACAAAATTGCAACTAATTTATATAAACAATGATGACTGCCACACCATTTCAATAACATCAATAAGACGCCCCAACCAGTCCCAACGTCTATTTGTGGTAGTCTAGTGACAAATTCAGCCCTAGAACCAAAGACTGCATCAAACACAACCCAGTATAATTGAGTCCGTGAGATAAACAACGAGAAAATAAACTCAGCTGCAAGACTGCAACTAGTAGTAAAAGGCTAATAAGCACAGAAGATTGTATTTGTTAACTTCGTATTTGCCTACGGTTTTGTTTCTGTTAGGTCAATTCCGCTGCATGGCTGACAGTACACGCATAATCTTGTGAAACAAAACAAGAATATGCACAGCGCGAGGAAAAAAAAAAAAAAAGGCAACATACAAGGCTAGAGTAGCTACTGTCCTGTGAAGTATAAGAGTTGGCCGATAATGAGGACATAACCAAAAAAAAAAAGAAAGAATATATAAATGCATGTCTAGCAGGCCAGAATCAGCTCTCAATCATTGGCTCAGGACCAGAGGCTTCTGTGCGATTTCTGTTTGCTTGATGAACGGAGTTGAACAGAATGTCCTTGATCACCTACATCGAAAAAATTGACCATTATATTTCAGCAGCGTTGCAATGAATAATTTAACAAGGGGGTGGGAAAAGGAGGGGGGCGATTCAGATCACCTGTGACATTAGACCATGCACTTGCTCCACGGTTATTTTTGCACTGTCCCGAGTAATCTTAGCAAGTGGAGATTCTTCCTGCAAATCATGGAAAAGTCAGTATCAGGTATGCAAGGAGAAAAAATTGCAGGAATGGAAAAAACATTAACATCAGAGTTGAGTGGTATTCATGGATGATGGTTCACAAAGTTGATACAGAACAGCTTCAAATGATTAACACTCACAAACCTACTATATATTTGCATGGTTCTGTATCAGTTTCAATTTTCTTATCTCATTTAAGAGTACACATACATGTTAGATTCAAATATTCAAGAACAAAAATCCCCCAGGAATTTATAATTAACAATTGCAACTTGTCCCAAAATTTTTGCCTGTAACAGGTGTATACTTTTCTTTCAATAGAAAAAGAAAAAACAGCTTTTCGGAGAATGGGTTTAAAGAAAACAGAATTTAAGATACAAACAAACAAAATAGTTTATCCCTTCATTTTTGGGAAGGAGGTATTCTCATATATACATATCACTTAGCCATGCCACCATAACATATATATATAGTTTTAGCGGCATGGCTAAGTGGTATGCATATGTATGTGCAATGGGCATAGTATCCACCATTGTAAGAGAGCAATATATACTGAAATTTTACACACATAACAAGAGAATTTCTCCCAACTAAAAAATACTTGTTCATCATGGAAATGTGGAAGTGACATGTTGCCCAATGATATCATGTAAACCAATCCTACTTCCCATAATTTTTGTCATTTTGTGCAAGCAGTATGTGAGCACAGGCACACACATGCATACTTGTATAGGTTAGTAACAATAAAGCAGTAAATTGAATGAGTAAACCTAAGATGCCTTGAGGAAATCAACATTACAAATTAAACCAGCAGAAATTCATTCATCTTCAGCAAAAACTAATCAGGCACCAAGTGCAATTTAGTACTCCAGTAATCCATACATTTGATGATTTGACAAAACCAAACCGAAACAGGGACCCAGTAACAACAACCTCATTTGTAAATGCATTTATCCAATATTTCCAAGGATTTTTTTATTGAAAAAAACAACACATTTAAAGGGAAGAATAAAGATTAGAACCAAGACCAATTGTGATTCTGTTTTCTTTAGCTATCACTAGGCCAAACAGAAACACGGTCCCAGTGGCAACCCAACGACCTCACTCAGAAATGCATTTATTCAATATTTCCAAGAATATTCTTGTTATTGTGAAAACAACACATTTAAAGGGAAACGTAAAGATTAGAACCAAGACCAATTGTGAGTCTGTTTTCTTTAGCTACAAAGGATGAGATGGAAAATTGACAACATGGTGAACATGGGGTAATGGGGTCTTGAAAAATCCTATTGTGTTCAAACAAAAAGACAACAAAAAAAAAATCTTGAGATGCCAAAGCAGCAGTTAGTCCAACAAACTCAACCATCCATATAACCAACATCCAGGCTGTGATCTTTTTGTTGTAATAGACTTGATTGACGAAAGACAGTAGCAAACAAATTTGCCAGCTAAGTTGGCCAATGTCTGACAGACAGTTGGAGCTTCATTGATGTAGCAACTAATTATATGTATGCACTTTTAAAACTCTTAAAGAATAAGCCATTAATATTCACTCTTATTTTAACAGAAGGTAACAAGTTTGGATGATTTGGGATGTATAACATTATTGGTATCGAAATCCTCAGCCAGTTATGCTAAATAAGTATAGAGAGTCCAATAAAGCTATAACCATTTTAATACTGACAAGTTCATACATTCTAATTCTCGTCAATTATATATTTATGCTCTTTTTTTCCTTAATGGCAAAAAAAATGAAAAAATGGTTTATAGGACAACTAGTACCACATTTAGGACCTGTTTGTTTTAAAGTTTGGTAAAATTAATTTGAACCATTGAACACAATTAGGATGTATGTTTACATTAATCTCATTCCAATATTTATATTCAATCATAGTTTTTCATTGGAAAGGGCGAGAAATAATTTTCCAACACCAAAACAAACAGGGGCTTACTCATCTAATGCAAAGCCAATATGAACTAAAATAAAAAAGTGAAAAAGGAAATAAGGTAAGAAAAACTCTTGCATGCATGCATATCTTGGTGCTGACATATAGCTTCAGCTATGAAACCATGGTGTGAGCAAATCCATTCATGGCATTCATTACTTTAATACTTAAATGGAAGTTGGTATTAAACCATACAACTCTTTTCTCCAGACTGTAGGATCTTCATCAAGCTTACACCTATCATATTGGCATTAGGTTTCTAAAACACATAAACCTCAATTCCACATAGATGTAAGCATATTTCACAATTATCATTATAAATTTCATTTGACTTTACAACATATTAGAATCCTGTCAGTCAATCACTCCAGTCAGTGTATGTGCCAGCAAATTTAATTATGATCTATTGATCTCGGAGGAAAATTTAGTTTGCAATTAGGGGATTCATTGCAATTCTGAATCCTGTTTCTAAATGTCAGCTGTGAGAATCCATGATCAGTATATCTAATTTTATAACTGTATCTTATAGAGCAACAGTCACTCACCTCTTTCTTTCTAGGCGCAGGTGCTATTAGTGGTCCAAAGCGTGAATGTGCCAACTGATTCTCTGCTTGTTCTAGCTTCTCAGCTGCAATAAAGGAACTTTCCAACTGAGATACTCATACTTAAAAACAAAACAGCACCATTCTAGTCCACAATCATGTTGACAACAAACGTGAAATGGCAGAACCAAAAGCCAAAAAAAATCTAGTGCAGCCAAAGGAGTACCTAAATCAGAGATTTGTCCAGCAACATAATCTCCATTACCCAACAGAGGAGAAGACGACAATGTATTTACCCAATACTTGTTCCACAGCAGATCCAAGAGGTGCGAATCAAGGGAGGACTTAAAGTAAGTGATATCCAAGGCATAATACTGGAAAAACACAAAAGTAAATGAAAAAAAGAAGCAGAAGCAGGTTACTAAAAAAATGTGCAAAGAGCACAGAAAGAAGAAAAAAGACCTGTTTGCAGTGGACACCAAAATCCTCAATCTTATTGAGGGGAATAGTCTGATACTCAGAAATAGGCTCATCGGGAGGCTTATAGCCTTCAGGGTAAGTCCTGAAAGCCCCAATCTCCACCTTCCCCGCCGAAACAGTCCTCGTCGGGTCAATCACAACCGCCAGAAACGGCTCCTGGAACTGCTGATTCAGCATCTGAGTCGAAACATCGATCCCCGACAGCCAGCATCCGTACCCAGGGTGAGAGTGATACCATCCCACAACATTCTCCAACCGTCCAGCCTATATATAAAGAAGAAGAAAAAAAAGTTAAATGAAAATTGAAATTAGGGTTAGGGTTAGGGTTTAAGCGGTGAAACCTGCTTGTTTGTCTGGGAATAATCGACCATGTACTCGTAGGCATCGGCCTGGGCATTGACACGAGTTTCGGTGCCTTCGACGGGGAGGGCGAAGGCGTCCATGACGATTATGGCGTCGGCGTCGGTCTTGCCCTGCATGAGGCCCATGACCTCGATGGTGCCGCCGGAGCGCGCATGGACGACCATCTTGAGAAGCGCAAGTGCGGAGATCTTGACGCGCTTGAAGTAGTGTGGGTCGTTGGCCCAAGGCTTGTCGCGCTGGAACTCGTTCTGGCCGGCCTCGTCGTAGTAGAAGATGGAGTCATCGGCGTTGGTGGTGGTGGTTGCGGCGGCGCCGGGAGTGTCCATCGGGATGATGTTGTTCTCCAGCTCCCATGTTTTCTGCGCGATCGCCGATGAAGACGACAACCCTTCCATTTCTTTGCCTTGCATACTGCAGCAATTGGACCAGACCGCTCTTCTTCTCTCTTCACTACTACACTACACTCTCTTTTGCTGTCTCTCCACAGTGAAATTTTAATTAAGAAGTATTCAAGGGTCTTTGTTATAAACGTATATTATTCAATTCAATGATATTTTATCAAATTCATCAGCGTTTTCTTTATCAGGACTACGGATATTAAATAAATTAGAATTTTAACTCCTCACATTTTTTTTAATGAATTAAATTAATATTTAAATTTAATTTGAAATTAATAATACTTATAATAAAAATTAGTTTACATTTAAAGATAATAACATACTTATAATAATATTAGTTAATTTAATTTAATTTAATTTTAAATGATGGTGATAATAAAATTTTATAATTTATAACAAAATGTAATTTAATTCAAATTTCAAAATAATAATAATAATTTGAAAGTTTTGTAAAATTTTAAAAAATGAATTGCATTGGTGTGTGAAAATTGCTACGAGCAAGAAAAAAAGATAATATAAAAAGTAAGTAAATTGATCTCTAAACTGAGTATTTAAGTTATAAGAATAGATATTTAAACTATAAATAACATTTAGATTAAATAAAACTATTAGGAAATTTAACAGTTCAAAAACAAAAACTTAACAAGGAAAGTTGAAAATGGGAAGTTAGGAAAATAAAGTTTAAGTAAACTTTAAAAATAAATAAATAGTTATTTCACTAATTATTTTGATAAATGCAAAAAATTATAAATATAAATATTTAGCTAATAATAATAATTGCTTCTAAATTCTCATAACATAGAAAAAAATTATATTAATTTAATTTTTTTCTTATTTAATTGTTTTCTTCAACTAAAGTAAAAATAGAGTTATTTCAAATTTTCAATTTTATTTTTTTAAATCTAATAATTCTAATAATAATATACGGTGAGAATTAGAAATAACTAATAAAGTTAATATTAGAGTAAGTGAATCCATATATATATATATAATTCGCTTATTTTCTTTATAATATCCACCTGTCAAGCCAAACGATGCGTACAAAAACCTTTCACCAAACTCAAACTAAGTCGAGTACTGTAATGTTACAAAATATTATGATTCACTGAAGGACCAGTGGAGCCATTCAAGCTGCACAAGTTCGTACAAGTCCCGTAAATCCATGTAAGCTAGTTAACCAGGGTAAAAGAAAATCATGTCGCTAATTTAACCATTTATACAACAAATACATTCCAATTCCTGAGCCTGATTTCCCTGACCGTAATCACCCAATAAAAGGAGAAAGAACAGATGAAAGAAAAAATGAACCTGTTTAAGTTGACGTAGACTCATCCGTGAATATTATTAATCCCACAACAAATAGCCTGCAGAATCCCTACTTTTTAAGCTAACAGTAACTTACAATTTAACATACATACAACAGGCATCATTTGACACCCTTGCTCCTGCCCCTTCTGTTGTATCTGGTTGTAATTCTTCTTCCCTTTTGCTTACCAATGCTAGTTGGTGTTGCTGGCAAGCCTGATTCTACACCCAGCTGAGAAGTATCCTGTTGAACCTCATACACACTGGAACTGTTCTGTGAACCAGAGGCAACACCATCATCCTCTTTGAAAGCAACAGAGTCGTCCCCAATCACATCAGGCACGTCCGTTGATTCATGTAACGTCTTACAAATCTCTTCTGGTTCAAGAACAACCTGAGCTGTTCTTTCCTGACTTGAATCATTGGTAATGGGTTTGTTGTCCAATGTTTTTGTGTTCTGTTCAATAACATGCCCTGCATTGAAACTAGCAAACAGGAGAATGGCAGAATTAATTTAAATTTACTATTTTGATAACTGGAATAAGAAACGAAGGCAATATTTCTTTTCCCACATAATTCAAATCAATATAAATTGTTCGTTCCAAATTTGGCAATTGAAGAAGTAAGGTTAACAACAGATAATCATGGCTTTTTGGTAATGACTAATGTGTAATGAATCTAGTACTGTGGTGACTGTAAAAGTAAAATTCAATCCACAATTTTACACTCCACTGGTTAACTAAACGTGAAAGGCACCTAGGTTATATATGAATAGGTTTTACATTTAGAACGGTCAACATCAAAGAAAAGCCAGTGAACCATAAATCTACCTTGGCCCTGAAGAGGGGAACCCATTTGCCAGTGCATCTTCTGTTCCAACCTTCTCTTTGATTACCAAGTGGCTAGCATCTTGTAATCTAGAATTTATAGCTGCATTCAAATGAAGGAGATCAGCATATAAGATGAAAACTAACATTGAGAACACTGAATAAAAGATTTAAACTCTACCAAACAAGAGAAAAACACCATAAATCTACCAACACATGTACGGTCCTCTAGATTACCCTGTTTTTGTAATCGTATCCTCGTGAAAATGCATAACATGTTTAATCAAGAAATGTAAAATTGGATCCAATCATACTACTCATAAAATGTGCGGATCATACCCTAGCTCAAACGAGAACTCAGACCTAAACTGAGTTACAATAATTACAATAATTGAATAAAGGTTTAATTATGCACAAATTCTAACGCAGAAAATATGAACACAAAGAACTAGTACAAAACTTAGGAAGTTTATACTGCATATATAACTTTTAGAAGCAAATAGTGCACTTGCAGCAATATATGCAACAAATATGAAAAACACATCTATTTTGAAGTATACTGCATTATATATAACTACTGCTGCATCAAAACACAAGAAAATTATATCTAAAAACTCCTGTCCCCATGAAACCCCAAGTGAGATGATCAGGACACAAGACAGCAGAAATGGCCAGTGAGACCTGTCACAATCAAGGCATCTTACACTATTTGGAGGCTTTTCTGTTTGACCAAACATAAGACACTGATTCATAGCTTCTCTAATCATAAGACGGCCAAAGGAACTGATTCATACCTTCTCTAGTTTCTTCAACTGTGTCTAGCTGATGACCAGGCCCATTTGTGTCGCTGATGCCATTGACCCTAACCAGATCGCCATCCCTGTTACATCCAGAAAATTGCTACATTCAGAAAACAAATAATATACAGGGCCAGAATTCATACAAAAAGCCTGACCAGATCTCTGCACATGGGACACTTGGTAATCATAGACATTGATAGGATTAAACTCAACATAATTTCTAACTGCTATTGTTAGTCTTGCACATCATGGTGTCTAGAGTTGCAAAGTTTTTCTGTTGGTCACCCATAAGAAAGTGCAATGACAATAATCAAATACTGGGAACTTCAAGGACCTTTAGACCAGAGAGTCATCAGTTTCAAAAGCCGTAGCACAAAAGGAAATTTTAGCAATATATGAAAGTTAAAAATTCCAAAAATCAGCAAAAGAAAATGTCAAAAAGGTGACCAACAGATTAAACTAGAGAGTATTAAGGACCTTAAACGCATTGTATAAGATAAAGTTGGGGTGGGAATGGAGAATAAGGTAATATCAGAACGTAATGAAATACACCTGCACAACTTTATTGAAAAGAAATGACAACATGATAGAAATACTCTAACCTGTGCATATCATCCAAGGACCCATCTCTTAGTCCTGAAATAGTTATTTCTCTGCTGTCATCTTTTGTACCTAGTGGCATGGATTTTCATAAGCAAAGTAAAACTGTAAAACTTCTACTGAGAGATGGGGGAATAAAACTATTGTACAACAAATGAAAAAAAACTTTATCTGCTAGTCAGGTCGCATTAACACAAAGAACAACGGATTTATACAAGTAGTTAAATCATACTTCTCAGCTCTAAAATAAAAAGTAGTGAACAATGTTTGTGTCAAATTGCCCAATTATAATTCTCCTGAATATCTCAAAAAGCAAAAGGATTGATAATTAACAAATGGTTTTGTTTGTAAAACATATTTGACTAATATATTAGGTATATTGCCATAGTCAGCAATTGTGTTACCTTTGGTCTGCTGAACAGCAACAGAGCCCTTAGAAAAAAGAAGAAAAGAGAATTGTGTTAGACATGAAATAGAGTTGATCTTGAAAAAGTCTTGAATGTATTACAAGTAGGGGGGTTGTTAAACAAACTCCAGTTCAGATGTGCACCTGATTCTGTTCAAAATTAATGTTAACTGGATCAGGTAGCACAGATTCAGGTTGGAAGCCATCCAGTTTACTCTCCAAATCTGAAGGGAAATGAAGTTAAATGAATAAATCGCCAAGAGGCTCTATGTGAGTAAATATCTTTTACAAACAAAACAATTTATTATCAAAATAAACCAACAGGCTTCCTACAGCAGTAGAATCATACCTGGAGAAACTTGAGAATCCAATCCTCTGGCCAAGTTTGCAGATGTATCCACTAAATTTGTAGAATTATGTACTCTCTCTCCCAAACTAGCTCCAATATTTTCAATGGCTGAAGAGTTTACATTATTTTTATTCTCAATGGTAAATGCAGACCAATCAATTTTTGAGGGAACTGTCCTAAGCAAATCCTCTGTTGCCCTGGATCTTACTCTTCGTATTTCATCCTGAATACTCCACGAACCAGTAGCAGCAGAATCCCTTTTCAACTGCATTCCAGCATCAGCCCAAACAAAATAATCCATAAACACAACATTTGAATACTGCAAATCAACCCAAATGACAACCCAGCTATGATTGATAGAAGTAATTCATGTAAACTCCATGACAAATGATATTGCTGAACATGAGAAATTCTACCAAGGTACATTAGACAATTTACTTTGTATTACCATAATAAAATAATTAAGGCAGCTAACTGAAGAAAAAGGAAAAATAAATCCTCTTGCTTTTACCGGGTAACAACTAACAATCATAAATTTTCTAGACAAATCTTCTCTCTATGGTTGCTTTGTGAAGCTGAATCATGTGAACTTTAAGATATATATTTTTATAATTTCTACATGCACTATTAGGAGCTCATTCAATAGCTTGCTAAACAACTTTTTTGTTTGAGTAAATTACACAAACACCCTCTAAAGTTTTGTGAAATTACAAAAACACCCCTTGCCTTTTTAACCATTATAATTACCCCTTTGTAGAGGGTGTTTGTGTAAGATATAAGAGGGTGTCAGTGTAATATTTACAAACATTAAGAGGATGTTAGTGTAACATATAAAGGAGTGTCAATGTATATTTATCAAAAGTTAAGGGAGGTTAGTGTAGGGATAAAAAACAACAAGGATGTTTGTGTAATTTCACAAAATCTTAGAGTATTTGTGTAATTTAAATCTTTTTGTTTTTATTTTTCGCAATAGCACTCATATCAAGAACTTGCAATGCTTCATCCCGAGGCAGGCTGATGGATTGGATTAATTACATGAGGTACACCACAAGGTTAAAGCCCCATACCATTTATTAACTCTCTCATACTTCCTTAAATTTAGGTCACCTTTTTTCCATTTCACCCATCAATTGTCAGCTAACTTTAGAGATTTAATGCTAATATAAGAAACTTTTTTGGCTCCAACTAAACCTTCCAAGTGACCCTTCCTTGTCCCCTTATCTTACTAATTGTGGAACTTCTTTTCATATACAAGCAAATATTTAAGCATCAAATCGGCATTTACACCATCTCATGTTTCTTTTCCTAACCTAGTGATCTCTGCCTTCCCTGCAAACCTATATTCCAAACATAAAAAGAGAAAAAAAGAAAACCTCAGAACAAAGGAATCTGGCACATGCAAGATGCATACCAATATCAAGGGCCATTCACTACCTTTTTCTAAGAAACATCCTAGAGCTTTGCGGCATCAACTTAAATCCAGTTCAACAACCTAACTGTACCCAAGCTGCAACTGATAAGATGGAACACCAGCCGCATGCAACCAAGAACACACATGAACATGGGGTAGGTGGGGGGAGGGGGGGCGACTCAAAATTAGAGGATGGACATGAGAAAGGTGAAGTGTGTGTTTGGTTTCACTTTGAAGAATTGTTTCTAAGTTCAAAATTGATTTTAGATAAATTTTCACATGTTTGATTTCACATTAGTAGAGTTCAAAATTGATTCGAGATCCAGAATTGATATTGAGTTTAAGTAACTTTGAGTAGCTTTTGCATTGAATGAAAAAATTTATACTGAATTTTACTCTTAACTTCATTTTATAATAAAAGCATCCAAACATAAATCACATCCCTTCAAAATCAATTTTGCTAATGTTCATTCAAACATTAGGATTTGGAAGAGAGCTGGGGTGCATAAAAATTATCCCCTTCTCATACCTAACAAACTTAGCAGAAAACTACAATGCAAAATAACTCTAGTGAGAAATTAGACCCCATATTTTACCCCTTCAATTCAACTTACATACCCAATACTCCCTCGGACATAATTATATTTTTCAGTTAAGTTTCCACATTTCTAAAGACAGCCAAACAAAATGAAGTGCAACTGTTCTGAAAATAAAGGCTTAAATAACATTTTCGTACCTATAAAATAGGGTGTTTTTTATTTTAGTTCTTTCAAGTTTTTTATTGTTTGTCTTTTAAAGATTTAAAAATTTTAATTTTAGTTCTTACTTTCAAATAATAACATTAACTGATGACACAGCAACGATTTTGACAATTCAATGACTTATCATGTCTTCATGGAGTTGGACAAGACAGTCACGTTTAATTTTTTCAGTAAACTGTGTTTTTAAATTTCTATCTGTTCAAAATAGTTAATAATGTTAAACTAATTAATGAAATATTTAAAAACACAGTTAGGCCAAAAAAATTATATGTGACTATCATGCATACTAATTGATGATGTAACAAATCAATAAACTACCAACATCGTTGTTACATCATCATTTAACAATGTTTCTTAAAAATAGGAACTAAAAGCAAAAATAAATAAATTTTTAGAGAACTAAATCAAAACAAAACTTTTTAAAGGACTAATCTTATTTTTCAAGGACCAAGATGTTATTTAAACTGAAAATAAAATAGACATTTCCTATCTACTTCTTGTTCAATTGTCTCGTACTCTATTAGTTTTCAAAATTTTAAGTTCATGAATTTTAGTAATAATAAATTTTCCGATTTACCTATGCCTCATGCCAGCAATATCTGCTAAAAATTTAGGACCCTATTTTCTAAATAAAATTTCCATTAAAGAAGTAAATGACACATGTAAAAATCCCAGTTTGACGACAACATTAGCAAATAAAAAAACAACAATAAGATATATATATATATTCAAGGGTAAAATATGTTTTTAATCTTTATACTTTTATTAATTCTTGTTTTTAGTTCCCGAACTGTTACATCTAACATTTTAGTCCCCAAACTTTACAAAATACATATTTTTAATCATTGAACTTTACAAAATACGTGTTTTTAATCCTTAAAATTTACAAAATACATGTTTTTAATCCTTAAACTTTACAAAATACGTGTTTTTAATCCTTAAACTTTACAAAATATGTGTTTTTAATCCTTGAACTTTACAAAATACGTGTTCTTAATCTCCAAACTTTACAAAATATGTATTTTTAATCTCTTCTTGCACATATTTTGTAGATTGCTTGAATAAAAACACGTATTTTGTAAAGTTTAAGGATTAAAATGTTCACTATGAAAGTTCAAGGACTAACAAGAAAAACCATGAAAGTATAAGAACTAAAAACATATTTTACTCTATATTCAATTTGCAAAAATAGAATGACACATTAAACGGCACCTTGGAGGATGGCGTAGAATTGTTGCCAAATAGATATGATGTTTCTTCTTTAAATAGCTGAATTCCAGATGGTGTTTGAGGTTTAGTATGGTCTATGGAAGGTGATGCCCATGGAGGGCGTGTGCGCATATAAGACTTGGCCACATCCACTGGTGATCCTTCACCTTTGGGATCCTGCATATGAGCCAGGTAATACAGATAAAACAAATCATTAATGCAAAATCATATTACCATGATATACATTATATGAAGAGAAAAGAGGAAGGTGATAGCATTTTTTTTATTGGCGGAAGGTGATAGCATGTATAAACATTGAAACACCAATATAAGTTTATCCACAAACTCAGAGACAGAGAGAGAGAAAGTTACTAACTTGTGGTAATGCAGCCAAATTCAAACTAGGACTTCCATAACCTATATCTGAATTTGTATCTAATCTTGACTTCTTTTCCTGCAGCCATTTCTTTGCCTCCATAATAGCAGCACTATGGAGCTCAGGTGAATCTGCGTCTAAGAAATAACTAAAATTCAAGGTCACGAAACAGCAATATGTTAAAACTGAGTTTCGTATGTAGAGAATACCTATTCCAAGAATCTTGTTTGGTATATCCATTAGCCTCTTATCCCCATCATCATCATTTGCAGGATCTACCACTCTTGATCTTATTATTTTTATCAATCTATCACATTCTTCCCTGATCAAATATTAAACTCTATTAGAATCTTATTCCAAAGAACTAGAGGAAACAGTTTATTTATCCATAAATGCAGTTCCACTCTCTCTAGTTTATACAACACATATAGCTCACAGTCTGCATATTTTAGTACAAAGCATTGATGTATTTGGCTCTTCTAACATGATGGGTGCACTTTATAAGGTAAAGTGTCATATATCTGTTGATTGTAAAAAAACAAGGAATCAACTGTTGAGATTTTAACAACTTTATAATTTCTTATACATGAGCATGTATTTTGTCACAATATCAACCGTTGATTGAATCAGTTATAACTTTGCACTTCACCTTCAAAAGTGTATCCCTCACTTTAGAGGAGTCAAATCCATCACTAATATATGCAGCACAGCACACTTTACATGATCATGTTCTTTGCCTGGCCTAGGTTTTGCTTATTTTTTGAAAGTTCCCAAATTTAGGCAACTTAAAGTCACCAAGATTGTACATGACTGGAGGAAATTTTGAAGTCAAACAAAGCTGTCAAGTCTTGCTATAAATTTAGAAGTTGACCAATGGCAGAAGTGTCTTCTATGATTTGACCATTAGTATCAGGGATTCTGGATGGTAATCATGGTATATAAGTAGATAAACATGTTACAGAATTATATTAGAGGCTAAAATTACTGCTAATTTTAAATTCAACTCTACAAAAAATAACAGATAGCCCTAAAACCAAGATGCATACACATGGAGTGTTTTTATGTAACTACAGGAAATTACATTTTTGACAAAGAATATCAAGAACTTTCAACAAATTACCATATGCTAACACAAGAGTGAAAAAAGTAAAAAAAACAACAAAGGAAATATCCACATTTTAAACTTAAAATTAACATAAATTCTTCAGTACCTTGAGAATGACTCCTTCATAAGTAGCCGCTCAATCATATGCTTGTTTTTGCTATTCCCAACAAATGGCTGGAGCCCCTTCATAGAAAAATTGATCAGTTCTGATGTCCCATCCTTTCATCACATCACAGATATCCGTATAAAATGTACAATGCTATTAGATGAAACCAGGGGATTCAAGCATTAAAGACAAGAAACCATTGATCAAAACTGCCTCTAACTGAATGGAAACATAATCTACACTACAGTACTATCAAAAACCAATGCATTTCTAATAATGATAATTTAACGCTCCAAATTCATTAATCATTTTTTTATGGAGGGGACGGAGGAGTGAAGCCTTCTAAAATTACCAAAGGCCCATAAGTTAGTGGAACAACATACGTTGTATAAGAGGAAATTTTAAGAACAATGTCATGTCTCTGCAACATACATGTAAGTGCATGTGTCAACATGCATTGCATGCATAATAAATAAAAGCACTTCAATTTCCCAACCAAAAAGAAAACTAAGGAAAACTAGCATTCATGATTCAAAAATATGCATTACAAACTAAAAAAACTATGGAAAAAACTATTTCTAGAATAAACAAAAATGGCCTAAAATCTCAAGCACAAGACAACATAGCAGGGAGTCAACTACCTTGCTCATCGCCACATCACCTTCAGAAGGGTTATCATTTTCATCATCGAAAGTACCAACTTCCTCTGCAAAATTAGACACCGAGCACATATTTTAGTAGGGGACAACAACGACAGCAATAGCCCGAGACCAAAGACGTACATATTTTGTTTTTTCAACAAAGCACGACCACGACCATACTCAAAGCAAAATTAAAAACACGTAATGCATTCACGCAACTTCGTCAATTTTCCAAACCCAATTAAACACTTTAAAACAGCCATAATTACAAGGCACCACCTACCTCGACTGCTAGATCCACCAAACCAAAATAAACTAAAGTCAAAATAAAATAAAGACAGCATACAGAAGCTCTGTTACTCCACTCCACATGCTCAAAATAAAACAAAATCCCTATATTAACGAAATTAAATCCAAAAAGAGTAGAAACCCTAGCATTTCAAATACAGCGGTATAAAGGTAACAAAAGTGCGTATACACTAAATAACAATCATTACCAGCATCGGAATCGTCAGCGGAAGAGGAGGGAGAAGAAGTAGCAGAGGAAGAATCAGTAGGGGAATTGTCGAGATCCAAAACAGAGGAGAAGATTTTTCCGGCGCCAGAAGCAATGAAACGCGAGGGAGATATAACGAAACGCGAGAGCCAATTAGGGCTCCGAGGCTCCGCCGGCGCAGGTCGGTCGTAGGGGGTGCGGCTCCTCGCAGCAGCGCTCCGACGCGCTCGGAGCATTTTGCCGCCGGATCGAGATCCGGGAACGGAAGCCATCGAGCACGCGGAAAGTAGTGTTGTTTCGTTACAGAGAGTTCAAATTTTCAGTTGCAAACTACTTCACTACTCTTCTCTTCTTCCAAAACCTCTCTTCCCGGAAACACACGCCAAGTTTGATTGTTGTAGCGGTTATCTACGGTTTATTGCGTTTTTTTCTTTTTCTTTTTTTCTTCTCTTTTTAAAAGTATTTGTTTTTATCGCCAGTGTGTGGGTCAGGTAAAATGTTTCCTCTGTGATTTAAATAAATAAATAAATAAAAAGTATATGTTCGTGTACGCTCTTTAATTTTTTTTTTTCTTTGGAGGCTAAAGTCCAAAGGTATCTTTCGAGAATAAATTTGCAGCTTTTGTACCAAAGAAAAAATTATAATCAGCAAGAATTGTCGGCTGAAAGTATCAGATTTAACTTTTAAATTTATAATAATAAATACTTTTAAATATATATAAATTATATTATAATTGGTTTTTTTAATAAATATATTTAAATATATAAATTATATTTTAAATTTATAATAAATAATTTCGATATTAATGTAAGATTATTTTTAACTTCTTTTTAATAAATCATATTTTTTATGAGGGGCTCGGATTGAATGACCATTAATTCACTGTAGGCAATACATTTTTTTCTACAGTTATTTTTAATACTATTAAATATTTAAGAGTGGAATTCAACTTAAAATCATTAATTAAGTTGTTAAACCCATGTGCTATTTAATTTCCATAATTGATGGTTATTTTTAACAGCGGATGATTTTTTAAACAAATTTATTAAAATTAATTTAAAAATAAAAATAAAAAATAGTAGATAATAAGAAATAAATAATTAAAATAATCAAATACATGAATAAAAGTATAAAAAATAAGTTGAGATAATTGACATGAATATTTTAGTTTATTATGGGAATAATATATGAAATAGACACCTAAATCAGAAAAAATATAAAAAAAAATTGTATACTATAATTTACAAAATAAGACTAGATATGAAAAAAGAAAATGTATTCATAAATTTAAAATTAGAGGTATATGAAATAAATATTTAATTATATTTTTAATCTCTAAAATTATAAAATCTAATTTTTAAAACTTTAAAATACAATATTTATTTTTTTAATTTTTAGATTTAAAAAATAGTTTTTTA
>JAMLFT010003196.1:0-22762 GCA_026544285.1 Pachyrhizus erosus | reverse complement strand
AAAATGATGTTAAATAATAATTATTTTTTTAAAAAAATATATTTTTAAATCTTCATTTATTTAAAATAGATAATGTGAAATTGATTGATGAAGAATTTAAACATATATTTTTTTTAAAAAATATTTTTATATCTTTAATTATGGGATAAGCCAAAAAATTATTAATATTATTATCATATTATTAGTTAATGTTATTGACAATAAAAAAATAAAAAATAAAAAATTAAATTTTAAATAACTAAAACAAAAATAACCTTTAAAAGACTAAATTAAAAAGCACAAAATCATAAAATTAATTAAATCAGATGTTTTTTTATCCGTTAAAAGTTGATCATATGCAATACTACGTACGGTCCCTAATTTGATTGCTTTGTTTTATGAGTCAGTTTATGCACTGTTATTTGATGTTTTAAAAGTAAACCAAAATTAAATTAACAAGAATTTATGATTATAATTTTATTAGTGTTCTCCATGAGTGCATGTTTTATTTCGCATCAAATTATTCAGAATCATGCTAAAATAATAGCTAACGTGATTTTAAGTAAATTTATATTCATGTTAAATTTGATTTCAGGTAAAAAGTTGTTTGAGTTGAAACAATTTTTACCTTAGATAAAAAAATTTATATTAATTTTTATTATTAATTTACTTTTATAATCAAGCATCTAAACATAAACTTTATGGTTTTAAAATTAATTTAAAATAAAATTAATTTGATTTCAAATTAATTTTACAAATGCTTCCTTGAAATATCTAAAAAAATCACATTTACTAGCAAATAAAATTTATTAAGTATTTTTGTTAATATAAAATTTATGTAATAAAAATTAAACTATTAGTTTACATTTTAAATTTCTACATTAATAATATAATACATTAAATTAACATTTGTTGTATTAATAATATATAGAATAATTAATATTAATAATACTATTTGTTAATATAATATACCATATTTTTATTATAAATTCACAAAATCTATATTAATAACATGATTTGTATTAAATAAAGATTTCATTAACAAATGATAATTTGATGATAAGTTGTTAATGATTGACAACTTTTAAAAATGAATAATTAAGAAAAGTAATAGCAATATACTCATTACTATTAGAATTATTTTTAATTTTTTGTCATCATAATATTGATATGGAGTATTTACTAGTTTGAAAATCTAATTAATCACCTTTAATAAAAAAAATTATTCTAATCACAACTTTTTTCATCTATAAGGTTGAAATCCAAGATCTTTCTTAAAAGGATTGAACATAGTTATACTCAGATCAATGGTATGTTAGTAAATTATTATTATTATTTTAAATATAATTTAGATGTAAATAATTATTATTACTATTTTTGTTCTATTTTAATTGTTAGAATGTTTTAAAATATTTTTTATATTTATTTGTTATTTTTAAAATTTAAGATAACATTAATTATTTTTTTTGTCAATTATACCTCTACTTTCCACCTAAATTTTAATTAATTTACACATATACATTTATTATAAAGTAAAATAGAAAAAGATAAAAATAGAAAACTTGATATCTATTTTATTATGATAATTTTTTCTATTACATTTCTTGAAATCAATGTTGAAACGTTAAAAGACAGACAAAAATGAACAAAAAAAGTATTATTTTTTATAGCTCCTAGGTTATTCATAAAAATGAAGAATTTTATTTTAAAAAGGTTTTGATATTATTTTTTTATTTTTATTATTTATGTTAATATAATTTTACTTAAGGTTCTTTTTTATTTGATATTTTAATTATTCTCTTATTAATTTATACATATTAGACAATTGACTGTTATTTGTATGATGTTAAACTATTAGAGATTGTGCTAAATTCTTGGAGATGAACCAAGAGGTGAATTTATCATGTTGAAATCATATGAAACAAACTTAGATTTTGATTCGCAATTATAAGACTAATAGTAGGTGGGTAAAACAAATTAATAAAAATCATATGCAAATTTTCGCTATCTTTATCTTTTAATCAATATTTATTATTAAATTAGGACTATTTACTTATGATTTTCCTTTATCAATAATCTAAGAGTTAAATGAAAAAAGATAGGATAAATTAACAAATTTTTACTCTAATAGGTCCATATGACCTAAACTTATGTAAGCAAGTCTCTCATTTTTTATCAGTTGTTTTAAAAACTTAAGCACAAGTTAATATATAAACAAGAAAAACAAATTATGTCTAAATAATATGAGACTTTTATCTTTTAAAGTACCTCTAAAATTATAACATAATTATTTTAAAATTCATAAAAATGATAATTTTTAATTGACTTTTATACTTAAAGTTAAAGTGCATAAAAATTAAACCAACTTTCTAAACATTTCCTCAATCTTTTGCAAATCTCGAACAAACTCCTCCTATCCAACCATCAAATTTGTGAATCATTTATACCAGCATTAACCTTGTTTTCTCACTTTTTTTGTTTTGGTGAAGGGCCATTTTCTCATCACATCTTTTATTAGCTTCCCGATTATGGGTGGGGAATGTGGGAGTCAATAGTGAGACACCATATAGAACAAGTTCACCGTTGTCCATTTGCTTGCTCTTGTGGAGAACTCAATCAAAAATCATCATTTACTTTTACCCATTTGGCCATTGCATGACCAACAAAATAATTAGAAACCGAACCAAAGTCCCCATCAACATCTTGAATGCAAGATCCTTCCATCTTCTATTCTTCATCTTCAATTATACCTTCAATTTCTTATGACATTATCTGACAAGCTTGTGCTTCCATTCTATTTGGTTATCATGGCTTAAGCACTTTGTTCAGTATCCACATCAACTCCTCAAAATCATCATTTCTCTGTTTTTTTTTTTCATGCAACCAGATGAAAAAAAGAGTAGGTCACATAAAAAGCAAAGAAAAATCCTCTTCAAGTAATCCTATATATATATAGTTTTCCTTTTCGTTTAAAGGCTAACACTAGAGCTATTCTTTTTATGACTAACTAACGATTTTGGTTGTTAGTAGGATATACTTCAGAATTGTGCCTAAAGAGATATCATCAGAACATTATTTTGCTTCTTTTCTTCACTTCTTTTAGTTCACGAAGATGACTTTCTAAACCTTTTTCAAATCCCCTTCATCATGTGGGATATAGAAATGCATTATAACTGTAAAGAGGTATTGTCTTTTACTGAATTTTTTAACTTGCTCTGTATCTAGTTAAAGTAACATGAACTCAGACTCAATTTCATTAAAAAATAAGAGTGTTTTTTACTATTCTCTAACAAAAATTTATTAAAAGCACGTTTCCTTCGTTGTTTCTAACTTAGGATGTTTAGAAAATGATGTTATATATATTATTTTTTTTCTTATGATGTCATGAATTGTTCAAATATTCTGCAAAACAAGTTTAATGTCATTTAATTTTTTAAATGTTTACAATATTAAATCTTTCAAACATTGAAAAATATAAGAATATTCATATTTTCACATATAATAATAGGATAGAATGATAATTTTAATTTCATTTCAGAAAAATTATTTAGTAGCAAAATTGACAATGAGTGATTTTTAATATGTTAAAAGAATAATTTAATATTTTAAAGTAAATTATAGTGATTTATTTATTAAGATACATTCTGATATAATTAAAAATATCTAATATTATATTTATTAATATAAAATAGAATATTATATACTATTTCCGTCCTTAAATATAAAATTATTTTTTAAAATTTATTTATTCATTTTTATAAGACTCTTTTTAAATTATTTTTTATGAAAATAACTTTAATTATTTTATAATAAATATTATAAATTAATGAGATAAAATTATTTTCTGTTTTGCAAAGATTAAAAAATATGACTAATATACATTAATTAATTAGATATAAAATAATTAGTAAAAATAAAAATATTGTGAGTCTTAATAAATTTAAAAATAATTTTAAAAAATAACATAAATTATTAATAAATTTAATATTATTAATTAAATTATCTATCTTTCTTAAAATATATGAATTAATTAAAAAATCTTATATACAAGATACAAAATCTAAGTATATAATATGGTCAAATAAGTGTTAATAACATATTTTTTAATATTTTTTTTTATTATTTTGTTTATTCCTAAACTTTGGTTAGTTGAGATTTTAGCATAAAAATAAAAAAATATTTTTTTATATAAATTTAGACTAAAATACTACAATTTATTACTTTCCAATTTTTTATATTATTTCCAGCTATTCTATTTACAACTTACTCTAATTTATAGCTGTCTCTAGCATCTGGTCATTAAATCCTTTTATGGGATAATGTTCCTTTCCAACGTAAATGTCACTAAAAAAAAAACTTTATTCCATCTTACATATCAGTAAAAAAAAATGTATATTAATTTAAAATATAAACAAATTTTAACTTATTTTATTTTATTTAATAAAATTATTTTTAAATATCCTTTATTTAATTAAAATTATATTTTTAATGATCTTTTTTTATTTTTAATATTAAATTTTAATAAAAGATAATTTTTTAAAAAATCATATCAATAAAATTTAAAGAATATAAATTAGTTTTCTTAACTATTGTGAATTAGTATTTTTTATATTTAAAATTTGAGAGAGTAGTAACAATACTTCATTAAAAATACCTTGTGATAATCAAAGTTATTATCTTTTCAATTACTCCACTATATACAATAATATAGTGTCTTCTTGTTACAACACCGTTTGTAAAAAATAACTTTTTTAAAAAAAAAAACATTTCTTTTAATTTTCAGGTGTTAATATCAAGTTTTAAAACTTAGAATTTCAAAATAATTTAAAATTTGATTAAAATAAAAAATATTTAAAATAATTTCTCATCAAGTTAATTATTTCTTTTAAAAATTTGGTTTTTATAAATGTAAACAAACAAATATTAGATTTACTTTTCTAAAAATCTCTAATAAATAATTTACTAGATTATTTTTACGAGAATCCCTTCTTTTTTAACCTTAAACCAACCAGTTCATAATTAAAAAAATGCACAATAATATCTTGACATTCTAAAACAATCAAAATGTTGAAAGAAAATATATTAAAACAATCAAAGTTTAAGAATAAAGGGAGTATTAGTTAAAATTTATTAAAAAATAATAAAAAATTATTAAATAAAAAATAAGATTAATAAATTTTCATTTTTAAAAAAAATTTAACCAATAATAAAAATTTACATTACTTGAAAAATATTAAAGAGTGTATTTTACAGGAAACAAATCCTCAGGCATTGAATTTTTACATGACCAAACCATGAAAAAATTGCGTTTATCTCTCAAGAAAAGTTAAATAAATGGGCCATATTGAATTTTGTGTACTTTATAAAAGAAGAGATAAGCAAAATTTCACACATAATAGCAGTATATGTAAATGTCTTAATAACAGCTTGGAGTAATATTTAAGCAGAACTGCCAGTCAACTCTCACATTAATTTTACCTTAGCCCTTAACCCTTTTTACTTAATGTCCGTTTTTACCCTTCTTTAATTTTTAATTAATATTCTTAGAATCAAGTTGCACTTGCAAACTCAGTTCTGCAGAAACTGAGTTGTAAAAATTTGTTAAGAACTGAAACGCAACGGTAACATTTTAATTCAGAATTTTGGGCGTTCCTGAAAGGCCATTTTGGGAATATGGAAAAGTTAACGTCACCTTTAATAAATATAAATCAAAAACAAATAGAAAAAAGAGAGTAAGATTGAGGTTGTGTTTAACAACTACACAGTTGTTGCCCTGTTATGTTCTGTTCTGTTCTGTTCTGTTCTCACACCATTTCTTTCCTACTGTCTCTTCAACTGTGCATTCTCTCACATTCTTTCTTTCTTCCTCTAAAAAACATAATCATCTTTCTCTTTCTTGCTTTCATCATTCTATTGGCCTTTCCTTTCTCTTTTTCAACTTCATACATTGACCAACTTTCCCTCTCTCAGTTTTCTCACACTCTAAACCATAGATTCTATCTTTCTATCTACCTTTCTTTCTCTCACTCTCTCAAGGTTGTCCTTCATAAGCATTAGGATTTGGAGGTAAAGCGATAGTTGCAAAGGAACCATGGCAACTCCAAAGCCAGAGGAGATTAGCCACCCTCCAATGGACCAACTTCAAGGCTTAGAGTACTGCATAGACTCAAACCCTTCCTGGGGTATGGCCACCTTTAATATAATCCTTCCTCAACTACATTTTCAGCTTCATTCACAGATTGAACCTTTTTTTGTTTTATGCCATGAGAATGATGTGTGTGTTTTGAACCGTTAACAGTGGAGACAATAGTTCTGGGTTTCCAGCATTACATTTTGGCCTTAGGAACTGCAGTCATGATTCCTTCATTTCTTGTGCCTCTGATGGGTGGAAGTGATGTAAGTCATTCCCAACTTTGCTTCTTCATTTTTTAATGTTATTATTATGTATGACGAAATTCTTTGATATTGCCAAATCTCTACTGAGGAGGATCGGAGGAACTTTTTGTTTTGCCTTTACATTGTTTTTTGTTTTATATATTTTGTTTTGACATATCATATGCTGAAATGAGCCGGGTGGGCCCCACAGAGAAGAAAATCCTTGATTCTGAAAGTGAAATTTCCTCGTGGTCTTAGTTTTACTTTGCATTGTCCTATATAGAGAATTGATATTGATATTTCAAATATTGATACAATGATTCAGGATGATAAAGTAAGGGTGGTACAGACCCTGCTTTTTGTTGAAGGAATTAATACACTTCTGCAGACACTCTTTGGAACCCGGTTACCAACAGTGATAGGAGGGTCTTATGCATTTATGGTCCCCATTATATCGATAATTCATGATTCCTCATTGACAAGGATAGAGGACCCGCACTTGGTTAGTACATTTCTCTAATTTTTGGTTTCCACATCTCAATTATAAGTTGATGATTCTATTAGTTGTAGACATTACAACCGGCATGAAGAAATATTTAGCTTCTCGAAAGTCCCACTCGCTGTAATGTAAGATTACGTCTAATCCTTCTAGACAAAATCTAAGGCAGCAAGACTTTATTAGGGAAAAAATAATTATAATCCATTTAATAGAATGTGTGAGTTTAAGCATTTAATTTATTTTCAAGAGATTAAACTAATGCATTCTATTTATCTCCAGAGATTTCTTAACACTATGAGAGCAGTACAAGGGGCAATGATAGTAGCATCAAGCATACAAATTATTTTGGGCTTTAGTCAGTTATGGGCCATTTGTTCTAGGTGAGCTCTTCTAAGTGAAATTCATTGATATATATTTCTTCCAGCTAAAGAATGAGGCTTAAATCCACCTTCTATAATTTATACATCAAATACTTACTTCCTTTTTTACTTTTTTATCAGGTTTTTCAGTCCACTTGGAATGGTTCCAGTAATTGCATTAGTTGGTTTTGGGTTATTTGACCGAGGATTCCCTGTGGTATAACAATAACCCACGTGTCAATAATAAAAATTATTTGTGGATCCAAGTTAAAATTCATCTCTTCTTGCTTCTCAGTGATTAGCATCACTTTTTTTCTTCTTCAGGTTGGGCATTGCGTTGAAATTGGAATTCCCATGTTACTTCTGTTTGTAGCCTTCTCTCAGGTACTGATCGTTTTCACATTTATGTGAAGTAAACTAATCGAATTAACATGTAACAACCAAAAAAGGGAATGCATATTTCAAATATCTAAAGTGAACTTTTGATGCTTCACTTTAATCCAATGCATTACTTTGAAGTAAACATTCTTAATATGACTTTGAATTTGAAAACTTATAAAGAACTATTTATTGTGAATGGCCAGTATTTTCTGTTCTCTATTGAAAACATAATAATTATGTTATGACTTTTGCTGTTTATAGTACTTGAAAAATTTTCATACAAGACAACTACCAATACTAGAGAGATTTGCTCTACTTATATCAACCACAGTGATATGGGCATATGCACATCTCTTAACAGCAAGTGGAGCCTACAAACACCGTCCTGACTTAACCCAACATAATTGCAGAACAGACAGGGCAAACCTCATTTCTTCTGCTCCATGGTTTGTACCAAAAGCATCTCTTAAATAATTGAATACTTTAATCATAGGTGCAGGAAGCACTTTTGAGCTGTTGTCAGTGACTCTTGAACATGTTGCCACAGGATAAAGATCCCATACCCTCTTGAGTGGGGTGCTCCTACATTCGATGCTGGTCATGCTTTTGGAATGATGGCTGCTGTTTTAGTCTCCTTAATTGAGGTATTATACATATTTATCGAAGGAAGATTGTCAGTAACACATTCTTTATTATTGGTTAAGATTTGTTGAAAATCACAAAAATCATGAATGAAGTTCATTGAATAAGAAATGAGACTAGCATTGGTTAGGGTGCATTGTTAACATTTTCTTTCTGAAAATGATTATAATGGAAATTCAAATGTAGTGTTAACTAATTATATTAAAAAAATTGTGGCAGTCAACTGGGGCATACAAAGCTGCATCAAGACTAGCGAGTGCAACACCACCTCCAGCTCATGTTCTGAGCCGCGGTATTGGTTGGCAAGGAATTGGAATCTTGCTGAATGGCCTTTTTGGAACACTGACCGGTTCAACAGTTTCTGTGTAAGTGCTATTCTTCATTTTTCATAGTTTTCACTTTTATGAGATACAAATTGATTATCAGAGGATCATCCATGACAGAGAGAATGTGGGACTTCTAGGGAGCACTCGTGTTGGGAGTCGAAGGGTCATTCAAATTTCAGCTGGCTTTATGATATTTTTCTCAATGTTAGGTGAGTGGCAAACTATGGAGTATATTAGTACGAACTATATTAAGGTCCTTTCACAATATTATTGATTTAGTGTACAATTGTTATATTTCTTATTCAGGAAAATTTGGAGCTTTATTTGCATCAATACCCTTCCCCATTTTTGCAGCTGTATACTGTGTTCTATTTGGCCTAGTAGGTGAGCATCACCATTCACCTATGGTTTAGTTTAAGCATCTCTTTGCTTCCTCTCTTTTCTTATGACAATTTTTCTTTTTTGCAGCTTCTGTGGGGCTATCATTCTTGCAGTTCACTAACATGAATTCAATGAGGAACCTCTTTATTATTGGAGTTGCTCTTTTCTTAGGTTTTTCTGTTCCCGAGTATTTCAGAGAATATACTTCCAAGGCCCTTCATGGTCCTACTCATACAAGGGCTGGATGGGTAAGTTTTTTGTTTCATCTATAGAAACTTAAGAAAATCCTACCAGGGGCTACTGCTTACTATGTGCATGTTTGGATAACTATACTATGTGTATTTTTGTGTGATGAACGTATTTTTGGAAAATGATACTACTCTTAGTATCTTTTGTTCTGATGGTACTTTTAGAAGGGATACAGTGGTTATCCAAACATGCACATAATGTGGAAATGCATATACTGATTTGTATCTACTACTTAGTCAGTTAGTTGTGAATTCGTCATGGGGTCATTCATCATGTAACTTATTAAATGGCCCATGTCTTAAAAATCCTTATAAAGTGAGAACAACTATACATTTTCTGCTTCTATTTTTTATGGTTTCTGCTTGATGCAATCTAATAATATCGTTCTAATATATAAAATGATATTAATTTTCTGTTTCCTTTGGTTATTTCAGTTTGATGATTTCCTTAATACCATCTTCTTCTCATCTCCAACTGTTGCATTGATTGTTGCTGTGTTCTTGGACAATACTCTTGATTACAAGGATAGCGCCAAAGATAGGGGAATGCCATGGTGGGCCAAGTTTAGAACATTTAATGGAGATAGCCGGAATGAAGAGTTCTATACACTCCCTTTCAACCTCAACCGGTTTTTTCCTCCAAGGTAGGAAAGTCATACTATGAAGAAAGATGTTAGAGGAAAAGCATCATTTCCAGTTATGTGTTATATGTAGTTGGTGTGAGAGTGAAGCATGAGTGATAACTGTGTATCATGATTGATGAATTTTTTTATGAAGAAATTGATCATAGGCTTCACATAGACTTCTCTCTCTTTTTTAATTCATAAAAATTATTATTAAATTTCAAGAAAATTAAAACTTCAAAGGATAAATTACATCTCAAACAGTCCAAAACTGTCTAGATAATATACTGTTTATGACTTTATGTTAAATAAAGTGTTAGAGGAGAAAAAGTTGTTAGCACAAGTTTTTTGACATTTGAGTTTTAACCAAGGTTTGTGATATCATTTAACTTGAACATGGAGTTATAACTAGAGATACTGGTTTATCCTAAAATGGACTTACGGATAAGAAGGAATTTCTTGAGTACCAAATAAAGCAAGAAATACCTCCTAGTTAAAAAAAAAGGTGTTAGAGGGAGGGAAATGGGATAGCGTTGACACAATAAACTTCACAACTACTCATAATTTTTTTAAGAAAATTATTGAAATTCAATCTAAAGATAAAAATAAAATATAATAAATTAAAAGAGATAAATAATTGAGATGATCAAATTATAAATTATTAAAAGATATAATGTGTGCACTTTAATATTTTGATCCTGTACATAGAAATTGCAAGTTTTAACTCCTAATCAAATATTTGGTATTTATCGTTAATATCATTACTAATATCATTTGGATGAATACAATTTTCATTTGGTAATTGTTAAATTACTAGAAGTTTCTTTATCAATAGTCAAATGTTTTGGACATTTTGAGTCTTCTAGTGATTTCGATGAATTATTCATATTCAAGGTTGATAACTACTACATTATTATCACTATTCTTGGTTCAAATTCATCTTATGCACTCATTGGTATATTCTTTGGTTCAAATCTCTCTTTCTTTTCTATTTATGAAAGAAATTTTTGACTACTTAAATGGCTGTAGTTTTTAAGATTTACAACTGAAAATATCCTAAATAGCCCTTAACTAACACATCTCAAAATTTTATTTATTTATTTTCTTATTATTCATATTATTAAATATATCAATTATTTATTTTTCATTTCCATTGTATCTCTTTTTGGGTGTAGAAATGTCTACACTCAAAGAGTGTCCATCATTATTTTTCCTATTAAGAAATAAGTAAACTTTATTTAATTTGATAAACAAACAGATTTTAAGTTTAACCTCAAACACTCAGAGTTATTAGTTTTGATACACTGTCAGATGAAAATGGATTAGACCACCTATCAAAGATCCTATGAATCAACCTGTTTAAACTGTAGTTTGACCTGTTAGGCAAAACATACAGGTCCAAACTCTTTTTTTTTTTTTTTTTTTTTTTTTTGTTTTAATTTATAAACAAAAACATTTTTAATTAGATAGGCTAAGTTACAAATTTTTGAAAACGTCTACAAAACCAGATTGACTTATTTATGAATAATATTATTTTAAATAAAAATATTAATAAGTAATATGTAATTTTATATCATTTTAACGAAATATTAATGTAATATATAATAAACGTTAATTTGAAATATGTATAATATTCTAGTGTTATATGTCTGTTAGCTAACACATCTATCAACTTCTTTGTTTAAGAATCCGTTCATTGATTTATTTAAAGGCCTTAACATGACACCAACTTTTAAACATGTTATTGAATCTTAATAGATTTTTGTAGTGATTAGACCAAAGATAAAAGGCTAAACTTAAATTGTACGATTATAAAGAAAAATATATAATAGGCTTAAACAAGAATTGACCTGTCTTAATCCTTTATATGATATTATAAAGATTTTTACATTATGGATCAATTAAAAAAATTCTAAATATGCTTTTAAAGATTATTAAAGAAACCAACAATTTCAGTGTGTATCACATTCTATAATTAAATGATAATATATATATATATATATATTCTAACTAATTTTTCCTTATATTCTTTTAGTGTATTTTTTTTCTACACAAACATTTAATAAAAATTTATCCAACTGTCATATCATATTAATGTACAAAATGACATGATAAAATAATCAAATTATATTAAATATTTGTGTTAAAAAACTACATAAAGTATCTTAATAAACTTCAAAATATTTTAGAATATTAATTGTAATATCTATAAAGTTTAATATATTTTTAGTTCTTATGTTTACTAAAAGTGATTTAATTTATCTTTCATCAAAAAATTTAAAACACATGTTTTTGAGTAAAATTTTAGGATTAAAAACATACCAAATTTTTATAAAAAATAAAATTAACATTTTGAAAAATAAAAACATATCTTATTCCAAAAAATATTTATACTAACAATATAAACGAATTAAATTATTATGAAAAGGTTTGTGATGTCCGTATAAACAAGATGGAAATTGATAGAACACCGTGTTTAAATTAACGGGAATTAAGAAAAAATATAAAAAATATCAAATTTTTTATTTATTTGAAAAAAATAAAGAAAGGCATGAAAGTGGGGGAATGAGAATTGCTTCCCCCTATTTTAATTGTTTCAAAAATTAAATAAATATTTTTATAACACAATACATGATAAATAATTTTAAAAATAATAAAGTAAAAGCTTTTTTAGGGGTTAAGTCTAATTTTTAAATAGTATAGAACTATTTGAATGTAATTTGTTTATTTTTCATTCAAATAAATAAGATTTTTTTCCATTTCTTTCATTCTTAGTTTTTCTTTTTCAAGAATTTCATTCTTATTTAATCCAAATACTGCTTTTATTTTTATTTTATTTCTATTTATTTTTTCTCTTATTATTTTTTTTAATTTTATTTCTCATCCAAATAAAATGTATGTTGAACTTTATAAAACTTAAACTTAGTTCGTTCTCTGTATTTAAAAATTTAAAATTTACCTATTTATTTGACATACACCCAATTTTTTGCTCTGACTTAATTTTTTTATTAAAATATTGATTTAACCTAATTTTTTAAAAGACCTATTTTATTGTAAAATTATTTTAACTAAGTAAAACTATTTTTATATTTAAATAATTTAATAGACCAAAAATTATATGTAAGTTAACAAATCTAAAATTTATAAATAAATTAGTACATACACAATTTCAAAATATTATTTTAAAAAAAATTGATACATTATTAGGTTTGCATGTCATTAATAATTAAATAAGTTATTTTGTCAAACCTAAACTTTTTTTTTTTGCAAAATTCAAAGTCTAAATTTTTATTACTTTTTTTTTACAAAAAAAGTTAAAAAAAAAAGTTAATCTGATTTATTAATTAGTGTAAATCTGACTTGGATCACGTCATAGACTTTTAACGAGTCATGTGATATATTCACATCCCTTTTATAAGAAAGATATATTTACATCCTCATGTAGACTTTTTACGGTGACATAACTCATTAACTTATATTTTTTAATTTTTAAAAATAATAAGTAATTAGAAAATCCTTAATTTTGATTGATGCAAAGGTGACCCAACTAAGAACATATCTCTGTAAAACTTTAGATTTTACAAATGTTAAAAAATTGATCTGACTGATGCTAGAAACTGGACCCAATGATATGATATCACATATGCCTCAACCTTATCATTCTGGTCCTTTAACTCATTTTGAGACGTATTTCGCCGACGTTAAAATGATAAAGCAAAAAACATGAAACTCAATCAAGTATCATTATTGTTTTGCCTCAAAAAAAAGAAAGTATCATTATTGTTGTTCATTGCCTTTTTTATTTATTAATTTCATTTATATTTTTATTGTTATTTGAGTTAAGCACACCTAATGATTGTGAACAGCGAGGTCTTCCTAATGTGCAAAGTTAGTCAAGGAAATTGGGAAAAGTCCAAAAAAATTAAATAGAAAAGAAAAGAAAAAGAAGACAGAGGAAAGAAAAGAGAGCTGGAATCACATGGACTTGTCTTTCTCTTGCTGGGTCCTCCATTAAAATTTTCTTCTCTCCCTTCACAACTTCTCTCCCACCATTCTCTTCTTCTTCTCTTCTCTTCTTAGATTCCTTCTCCTTTCTCTCTCTCCCCTCCGCCATGGCCGAGGATAAGGTACCCTTTTTTTTCCCGGGAAAAATAGTTTTTTTTTTCTAACCTTGTTTTGGTTGGTGAGGAAGCTGAGTGACCCAGAAATGGGAGAGTTGAAAATGTCTTTGTGATTGTTGATGTTGTTGTTAAGAGAATGAAGCTAGAGTTGTCTGGGATGTGTGATTTTTGTTTTCTATTTTTTTTTTGCCCAGTTAACAAAGGGGAGATTAGGGTTTGTTATTTTGGGGAATTTGGTTTCCTTGCTGAAAATCTGGTCTTTGAGATTTACGCAGAAGACCCATTTAGCTCTTTTTCGTGTTGATCTATGGTGTCTGCGAGGTTTCATTTTTATTTTTTATTTTTTTTTTCTGGAGAGGTTCTGAACTTGTTTGAAGATTTGTTTGTTGCTGACACTTGTATCGTAGTCTGATCATGCGTCTTATAATCTTATGTTGATGTGGGACTCTCAAGTGTCAACGATTCTGGTTTTTTTGTTTGTCATGAACCTGTGATCGTTTGCCAGTTATTCACTAGATTTGTTTTTTTTTTTTTGGGTCTGATTCTGATGAAGATATTTTTATTAAGTTTTTTGTATTGTATTTTGCAGCTAGCTGTTGTTTTGTTTTAATTTATTTTAGCTACGTAACTCGTTGAGTTCCTTTAGTTCTTGATTTCAACATAGTGCTGCTATTGTTCGTGTCCTTGTCTTTACTTTTTTTAGCAGCTTATTTCCACCACTAGATTTCCATATATCATCCTTAAGATGCTGACCTGGTTTTTTTTCTTCCAGATGTTACAACTTTTATGAAACTTAAATTCTGGGTTGTTTGATGTTCTGTTGAAATGTGATGTTTTAATTTTGCACCTTGTTGATCATTGTAATCTTTACTTAGTGTTTTCTATACGTCTGCCAATTGGTTAAATGTATTCTTCCAATTTTTAGCTTCCTTGTGAAACCAAACCCATTTGAAATAATCTGTGAAGGCTAAAGAAGTTAAATTCTAATATCAAACCTTGTTGTAAACATGACAATTTTAACAGGAGATGGCTACCTCTGTCATCAATGGGAACGATTCCCTCACTGGTCACATCATATCTACAACTATTGGAGGCAAAAATGGGGAACCCAAACAGGTATTGTCTTTGTAAATTCCATTCTGCCGATAATATTACTCTTATTTTGAATTATTTGCTGGGTTGTTAAAAATGCCTTATGAAATTTATACTGGATTGCAAGTTTAATACCTTGTACAATGATTTTTGTAGACCATTAGTTACATGGCAGAACGGGTCGTAGGAACTGGATCATTTGGAATAGTTTTCCAGGTATGCTAATGGCCTAATATTGGATTCATTTACTCTTGTTGTCTCCACCTATTTTGCCACATGCTGATCATTTTTTCTTAGGCAAAATGCTTGGAAACTGGGGAGGCAGTGGCAATTAAAAAGGTTTTACAAGACAGAAGATACAAGAATCGTGAACTACAGTTAATGCGTGTGATGGATCATCCAAATGTGATCTCTTTGAAGCATTGTTTCTTTTCCACTACAAGTACAGATGAACTTTTTCTTAATTTGGTGATGGAGTATGTTCCAGAGTCCATGTATAGAGTCTTAAAGCACTATAGCAATGCTAATCAAAGAATGCCAATCATCTACGTAAAACTTTATATGTACCAGGTGTGCCTCATACTTTTTGGTGATTCATAAATATCTCTGATTTATTTGCTCAGTGCCTGATAAAAGTCCATGGCATGCGTGTAGATTTTCAGGGGGTTGGCTTATATCCACACTGTTCCCAAAGTTTGCCACAGAGATTTGAAGCCTCAAAATATACTGGTTTGTTTATCTGTTGTTGTTGTGTGTATTATATATGGGGGTGTATCTAGTGAGAGAGTCTTTTTTACACAGGTAAAGAAATAAATACTGCCCATTAGATCTTATCATGAATGGTTGAGATTACACACAAGTCATTTGAGTTCTTGAAAGAAGTTACTTGACCTTTTCAAGTGATCTTGTGACTTCAAAATACTTCTCATCTTAATCATTCATGTACAGCTGTACGGTTCAATATGGTGAGTGAGAGGACTTAATTTTTGGCTATACAATCATACATGGATGGATGGAAATGTTTTATTAAGTTTTGATCTCAACCATTCATTTGAATTATATGATTGAGATTCCTTCCTCTCACTTGATACACTCCCTATATATATATATATATATATATATTCAAATTCAGTTCATTCTTAAAAGTAGTAATTATTTCTGGATTTGATGTCATTCTGTATATATTACTATATTCCAGGTGGATCCTCTTACACACCAAGTGAAGCTATGTGATTTTGGAAGTGCAAAAGTCCTTGTATGTTGACCTCCTTAATTTGCTTTGATGTACTTAATTTTTTGTCCAACTTTTCCAGCACCACTACGTTTTATATTGATGAATTAATAACTCAAAATGTCAACCTATAACCTTTGAATCACCATAAAGTTTTAGTTTAGACTTTAGATGAAGAGGGTCTAATTTTTACATTGTTTTAATTGTAGTCTCTTGTACTGTCATCTGTCTTGGTCTGCTCAACAAGCTGTGAAACTTTCTTTTCTTTTTAAGATTTCTTTTATACCATATTATATATTTTGATTTTTTTTTTCTTGGCTTTTTTGTAGAAAATGTTTTGTTTGGAGTTTTTGGTCATGTTCTGTATTCTTTCAACTTATGTTTTAGTAAGAGTGTGAGACTACTACCCATCTTACAATATCCTGGATTATTTACTAACCTTCAATTTTGTCTCATCAGGTCAAAGGTGAAGCTAACATATCATACATATGTTCCCGATTCTATCGAGCACCAGAACTTATATTTGGTGCCACAGAGTATACAAGTTCGATTGATATTTGGTCAGCTGGCTGTGTCCTTGCTGAACTTCTTTTGGGACAGGTTTGTCTCATTGATTTGTTTTCATTAGTTATTGTTACTATAATACTATTATATAAATTTGCCACAAAATGATGTAAATGTTTTCTTGATTATCTGCCACCTATGTGTTATCTGAAACTATTTGAACTTTTGCAGCCATTATTCCCTGGTGAAAATGCAGTAGACCAGCTTGTACATATTATAAAGGTACAATTGGCATCAACATGTATTGTATGTTCCTTAGTCATGGCATCCTTGTCATTACAAGTCACCTTTATAAAATTTTGTATTGCAGGTGCTTGGCACACCCACCCGAGAGGAAGTACGCTGTATGAATCCCAATTACAATGATTTTAGGTTTCCACAGATAAAAGCACACCCATGGCACAAGGTCTATAATTTTATCTCCTTTCAGACTGTTGGTTTTTCAGATGATCAAAATGTGATTAGCATGAAAATATTTTTGGGCATTCTAACACCAAAATTGTGTGTAGATATTCCACAAAAAGATGCCTCCAGAAGCTATTGATCTTGCATCCCGGCTTTTGCAATACTCCCCAAGTCTTCGGTGCACTGCGGTAAGTGTGGTTGGCCTTTCCCCCTTTCTGTATTCTAACTACTTTAGTATTGCATTATGTACATCAGCCTATATTTCTCCTGAATTTGATTAACCAGTGAATGTTGTGCCATAGAAAAACACGGCAATTTTATAAGATTTTTTTTATGCAGCTTGAAGCATGTGCACATCCTTTCTTTGATGAACTTCGTGAACCCAATGCTCGCCTGCCAAATGGTCGTCCATTTCCTCCTCTATTTAACTTCAAACAGGAAGTAAGTCCTTCAAATATCTTTCTTGGTCATACTTGTGCACTGGCAGTAAATTATTTGTACAGACAATTTTAAGACTAGGAATAAAATTGATACTATTTTTCAAAAAGTTGTTAAAAATCTGGAAGCCTTAAAAAGGTCCTTACAAGTGATGCTCATTCTGAACTTGTTTATACACTAAATTAACTTTTTAAAGTGTTTTTGCTGTCTTTATGTGTTAAGTCTATTAGGTTACACAAAGCAGTGCACTGAAAAATATATATGCACCATGTTCCAATAAACATCAAAGCTAAACATACTTGATGGACAACTACATTGTAATCCTCCCTGTTTACAGTTAGCCGGAGCATCTCCTGAGCTTGTTAATAAGTTGATACCTGACCACGTGAAGCGGCAAATGGGGCTACAGTTTATGCATCTGGGAGGATCGTGATGAGAAGCTTAGGAGGGCATGGCGTATACTAGCTGATAAGTTAAACAAAAGTGACACCATTATTTTTGTCTAAATACCATGTTCTGTGGCCTGGCCAATGTAGTTTCAAGCTGAACCGGGACTGAGATTTGGGATGCTGGATGGCTGCAGTTGATCCGTCAGTATATGTATTACCTTTTGATTCTCTTTTGCTAACTGGTGGATCTTTATTTCCCCAGGGCAAATATAGCCTTGTTTATTGTAAACGTCTACATGTCATATAGTAAGTATATTTGACCTGAAATGGTCAGATCAGAACTCAGAATACTTCTGTACGGGGAAAGCTAAAGCCTTAACAGGAAGGAGGGGAGGGTCCAGAAGAGTTTTGATGGTGGGGTTGTTGGTTGGGTTTGGTTTCCTCATGTTAATATGTGCCTCATTTGCAATGTTGCACACCAGTTCCTTTTCTTGTTAAATGTAATGTGCTATCTATCTGTGTTCTTCAATGCCGCATTCTAATGTTCCACATTTCATTTTTGGTTTCTTCAATTTGAATTCTTGGAAGTTTTAGCACAGTAGGTACTAATGGTGCTCGTAATTTTTCATCTTGACATTATATAATTTTATTTTTGAAAAACTGTTGGCAGAGACGTTTCTTGAACTTGTTTACTTACAATTTGAAAGGTTCGATTGTGTGAGATTGACCAAGATTATGAACAAAATAATCTCTCTGGAAAAGAAAGGCTTATGAACAGAAAGCGAAAACCAAGGAGGTTTGCTGTCTACAAAGAACGCCTTACAAACAAAATGGAACTTTCAGTTCAAGAAATATCCTAGGAACGCTAAGGTAAATGGATTCACATGTAACTGATCGTGACTCTTAACAAATTCTATTAATAAAATACATTTCTATTATTAAAGTTGAGTTTTTTTTTTTTTTTTTCAGTTAACAGGATCCATTCCAAAGTTAAGGAGAATGAATCCTTTATATGATTATGTGATCTTAATCTTTCAATAAATTCTATTAACATAATATATCTTTATTTTAATGTTTGGGTTTAAAAAATAAATAATAAAACTTATCATGTCATATGTTAATGCCTTTATTTTAAAGTTGAGGTTTTAAAAAACATACAATAAAACTTATCATGTCATTTTTTTAACTTGCGATTTGGGAGGATCCATTGGAACTCATTTTAAATATATTGGTTTGTTTGGATAATCGTGTAATTGATATGAAAATTTTGTCAAATTTACTAATAACATACTGTATTTATTCATTTATTTATTACAATAATTAAAGTTTTTGTTATGTTAATGGGTTTGTGAAGTGTTGAGATATTCTACGATTTTAATTTAATATTCAAAGTGAACATAACGTGGATTTGAAAGCCATAAATGTTCAAACTTCAAACCCGCTTTTGGTGGTGTCGTAAGCATAATCTCTGTCCGGAGTAGTGCGGTCAAATTTGGCAACTTCCACTTTCTTTTAATTCATCATGCGGTAGTTGAACTCTTCACCTCGATGTTTAAAACAGCTTGTAGTTTCTTTCTGTGAGGAGCCTCAGCAAGACAATCTCTAACATGTTTTTTTAATATACTTAATATTATTAATTAATTAATTAAAATTTATTATAAATTATAAAATTAGAAGTGAAATTCATTAAAGAAAAAAATAAAACTCACAATTTTAAGATTTTTCATAAATTTTTACAAATAATAAAAATATGTTCATTTTTTTTGGTGGATATGTTTAAAATAATATGTTAGAAAATAGGTGGTTATAATTTTTCTTCCTTTATTATCACTTGTGATTTAAACTTGTCAACATTTTAAAAGTAACTATTGTTGTTTCCCCTGACTAATAACTCCTCTGCTTTGTTTAGATTAAAAATGTATTTGGTAAAATTAATTTATAAGTTAACTGAAATGTTAAAAATTTATATGTTAGTTTATTTAATTAAAAGTGTTTGATAAAATTAATTAATAAGTTGGTTGATAAATATAAAATAACATAAAAAGATATAATTAATTATTTGATTAAAAAAAAAAATCTCATGTAAATTAATGAAGATAAAAAGAAAAAAGAAAAAAAAATAGTTTAGAGCATGCACAATTGCTTAAATGAGTTGCTTATCTTAATTTTGTGGGTATTACAATATAACATAAATTTAAGTGTTTTATACAAAAAATTATTTTAATACAAAAGGTGCCAAAGTGAATGTTTAACTTAATTTTGTATATCTTACAATATGTTAATTTCTTTCATTCAAAGCTTAAATGTATTTTTTTATCCTTAATAAATTTAAACAATGTTGATTCTACGTTTTTTATAAACCACTGAATAACTTTTATGAAAAATGCCACTGTCCATAAGTTATTAACTATCGTGGGTGTCAAAAATACTTATTTAGTTAAACTAATTTATAAGTTAATTAAAAGAACTTATAAACTTCCTAAGTATTTTGTTAAACACACTCTAGTTTCATAAAAGGAAGTAAAAAATTATTAAATTTTTACTATTTATTTGATAAGAAACATGAGTGAGAGTGTTATGTGAGATTTATAAAAAAAATACTTTTTTCTAAAATTAGTATGAAAAAATAAATGATTTTCTATATTTTATATTATTTTAAAAGAGTGAAAAATTTTTATAATATAATAAATAATTTTATATTAAGAAAAAGTATTAGAATAAAAATCATTGTCATTATTTAATTAATGTAAAAATATTTTTATATAATTTATTTATTTATTTTCAAATAAACATAGATAAGTTTTTTTTTATTCATCTAAATAATATATTCTTCTTACTTTATTTTTTATCTATTTTATTTCTACTATAAACAAAGAATAAGAATAAAAGAAAGATAAAGAAATAAAAAGAAAGAAATCCAACGGATAAAAATATAGGAGAAATATGGTACAAAAATGTGTCTTTTTTAGATAGATAGAAATAGAAAAGAAAAATAAATAAATTTATGTCTACTTAGTTAGTTGAGTGAAAAATAATAAAAATAATTAATTAATTATATTAAAAAAATTTATATCATTTAAAAATATATTTTTTATTTTTAACACAAAATTATTTATTATTTTAAAAAATATTTATGTAAAAATATTTATTTATTTAAAAAATTAAAAAAAAAAAAAGAAACACATATGTATAAAAAAATAATCCCTCTTTCTCTTTCATTGAGAAAGGAAATCTCTAACACTCAGTTTGGTAGCAGTGAGATTAAGCATATGAGCAACAACAAAAATAAGTTTGATTGTTAGGTTGAAGTAAGATTAAATAGAAATCAGTTATAATCAAGTGATTTAGATTTCAAATTCCAATATTAGATAGGAAACAAAGTATATTAAAAGAAGAATATTCATGTTGTGTGCACTTATTGTTATCTGTGAAAATTCGTCGCTATTTTTTTTTTCAATAAAGATTTTGTATCAATATTTAAATTGATTATTTAAATTAAATACTTGATTATTCAATTTAAATAATTGATTATTTTGTTAATGAAACTTACATATTTTAAGATGTAAATTGATTATTTTTTCTACAATTGATTAAATACTTCTATTTAATTAATTATGTATAAAATTTAATTGCTTAAATATGATAAAAAAAAGACATGTATATTCTAAAAGATATAGTAATATTTTTACAATTTTACTATTTTATTCTCACACCATTTCTTACATATTTTTTAAATCAGAAAATTTAATATTTTACTTTATTTTATCTTATTTATATTTTTTAAAATTATCTCTATTTTATTGTCATTTACTTGATTTCGCTTCGCACAACTAAAACATATCGCAGTAGTAGATTGATAAGTTTGTACAAATAATGAAACGAAAGAGAGTAGGTAAGAAAAAAAATATATGATGAAAATAAATTTCTTGGTTAAAAATTAATAAAATAAAATAAAGAAAAAGCATTTAAATTAAAATAGTTTGATAGATAAAAAAAGAAAACAAAAAAACAATATTAAATAAAAATACATTAATATTATTTATTTTTATTTATTTTATCATTAATTTATTATTATTATTAATTTTATTATTATAATATTTTTATTGATTTTTATGTTTATTATTATTGTGATTAGTATTTTTATTTTTTATTATTATGTAAAAATAGAGGGGGAGGGAGACACAAAAGGAAGGCTGGACTGTTGGAGCAGGGGCAAAACTTATACAGTTTTCACACAAATCTGCTCAATTTAATGTGAAATTCTTTTAGTAATCTTCAATTTTTTTCAAAAAATTATTTTCTATTTTATTCAATCAAATTATCATAAATTTTTTATTTCTCCTTTCCTCCTTCCACTTTTCTTATCTTTCTTCCTATTTCATATGCACCAAACAGAAGATTAGAGTCCACGAAGTATCGGTACTTCTCCAGAGAATTAGAAAAAAAAAAGTAGAAGAAATAAATCACTATGGTCCACAACAAATACCATAACATTTTTTTATTTATTATGTTGAAAGAGTAATCACATCAATAAATGTTGTTTATATAATGGAAAGTTAATTTTTATCCATTACACATGTAATTTTAAACGATATTATGGATAAGTTTGTCTGTATTTATTTTTTAAAATAATTTTTTTTAATAAAATAAATAATTTTATAATTTTTTATATATTTATTTAAATTATTTATTTTTAAAATAAATAATTT
>JAMLFT010003195.1:0-22765 GCA_026544285.1 Pachyrhizus erosus | reverse complement strand
TTCATTTTTCATCTTTCAAAAAGTAAATATTTTATTTTTAATCCTTATTATTATATAATATTTGTTAACAACTTATGTATTTAATGAAATTTTAAATAATTATCTTAGACAATATTTATTAGGATCTATAATATAATATCAACATATAATATCTTAAAAAAATTAGATCCTTAAAATAATTATTATTTAGTTATATTAAAATAAAATTTAGAGACCAAAATTAATGATTTTAAATTTTAAAGGGATTAAAACAAATAATAAAATAAAATTATTAGAATCAAATCCAAAATTTTCTTATTTTATAGAAACTAAAATTAATAAATTTTAAATTTTAGAAGGACAAAGAATAAAAAAAAGATTTGATAAGAAGCAAAATCGTAACATGTTAATTTTATAAGAACTAAAAATATATCTAAGTTTTTATTTTATGTTTAAATAATTTTTTAATTTTTATAAAATAAAAGTTTTTATTTTAATTTCTATAAAATTAATTAATACTGTTAAATAATGACGTAATAATAATATTTTAAATTTATTTATTTATTATATTATTAAAGAATTTAACATGACAATTAAATATATTTTTTTATAAATTATATTTTTAAATATACATAACATTGTTACTTTATAAATTGCAAATAAGATTTTCCTTATGTCTTAATTTGATGAAATCAATATTGAAAGATATAAAAACGATCTTTTATTTAAAATAATCAAGTAATCTTAAATATAAATAATCAACCATAAAAATAACAAAATATCTTCATCTTAAAGTATATCAGAATGAAATAGAACAAATGGAGATAGCACGACCTTTGACACTAGGCAAAGAACTATGAGCATATGTGGCTAATTAACATGACTCACAAGACAAAATAGATAATTTTGAAAGACTTGGCAAAATTGATCATAAATCAAAAGAGGAGAATCCACCACTGAACCAACACGAGTAGAGGCGTTGAGTTTATAAAGATCATAGGACTCACATCCGGTGTCAATCATTGTCTCGAACTTCAGCTGTAGGAAAACAGAATCTTTAACGAAATGCACGCCATTTAAAACAAACTTCAGTCAAATCTGGGTGGGAGAGAGACATGACAAAGAGTATCATGTACTAGGTAACTATGAGTTATATTTTGGTAGAGGTATTCTATTATGTGCTTCCACAAATGCCATTCTGCAAATGCTTGCATATAATTTGCTATCAAGTACAAAAATCAATGTTTGCTAATTACTCTTCGTCTTACCATTACTCTATAGGTTAACTTGGCTCTAGAAATATTGAAAGGGCTCTTGGCTTATTGGTTGATAAAAAGAAAGCGAAGAATGGGAACTCCAGCCCCTGCTAATAGGGAGTTATTACTTGGAAAGGATATTTGGTACTAGAAGTCTTACACATTCAAGAATTGAGGTTGATGAACTTCTGAGACTGATATAATGGTTTATCCTCCATTCGAATTCTCAGTTGTTTCCCATCCTTCCATTATTACCTAGGGATCCCAGGAGAAAAAAAAAATGTCCCATCTAGATGGAACTGAGTATGAAAAAGACTTCCCCTGGTGTATATTGAATAATCAGTTACCTCCTACAGAAAATATGAAGTAGTGTTTTTCCTTCCTATACACTCTCATTCTTCTAAATTGTTGTAGTAGCAACGAAGAAAGCTTGTTCGTGGGTCATTGCAATTTGCACTTGTTGTTATTAGAGCATTATTGGCTGATTCTTTTTTGAAAATCTTCTTGCTCGAAGTCCTATAGTTGGCTGTTCTTTTGTTTGAAGTTGTTGTTTTAAGCTTTTCAGAATGAGAACTTGACTATTGATAGTCGTATAATCAATGGTACTTTATACAGATACAAAAAACAAATATGATGATATTTAACATAGTAGTTATAACACAAATCAATTTGTGATTTTCTCAAGTTATAGTAGTTTGCTGCTTCTATCTATCCGGTGCTGTCTGTTGCTCCCTTCTATGTATTTTTCATAGCATCTATAAATATTTTTGGCCCATTTGATGGTTAGTTTTAAAAAGACTGAATTTGTTTTCTTACTTTTAGAGAAACAGTGGAACATTACCCATGGATTTGAGTTACTGACCATGATGAAAATTTTAGAACTCTGAAATTCTTTATAATTATTATTTCTCTTTGGCTAGTTATATAATGTTCCCCTTGTTATAGATTCTTTTTTGTAATAACCTTTGCAGATGCAGTTTCTATTTGCATCCATGTGAAGGTTCTAGTCTCCAAGTCCTCACCCAAGGGAAGCTAAATGCTCCACGTATATTAAGAATTCACGAAGTTTTAATATTCCTTAGTAATGGACAAATAGGAAAGAAGTCAAACAATCATTTCACGTGCTTTCTCAATTTTTCTTCATTTCTATATGAAATGGAAGTGTCCTATAAAAAGAGAGTAACGTGTTGTTCCTTTATCCTTGAAGTTGTGAATTGCTTTTAACATCAAATTTGAGATATTTCCTTGAATATGGTAGTTAATAAACCTATTCCATCTGTGAAATACTTGCGGTCAGGACATTTTTTTTTTGTAGGAATGTTATATTTTTGGAATACATTTTCCGTGGTTGAATATATCTTCTTGAGAAGAATTAAACAAATCCATCTCCTTTTCTTTGTTCAATTTTGTCCATTGCTGATGTGGCTTGGTATACGAATAGTGAGATATGGGAGAGGAAACAGTGTTGTCAATGGCATGAGATGAAAACCCTCAGAATTACCATGGTGGATTGCATGTTGGTCATTGAAAGATAATAGAAAAATATATTAAACAGACATAAAAAGAGTGAATAAGAAAAGGAAAAAAGATATGTGTGTCAGAAAACCCCCCTCAAATCCCCAGAAGATTCACCATAGTACACATTTGAGGGGTTTCTTCCCGTCTGGATGCATGGAATTCGCTTATCATGGTGGTGAAAGGATGGATTTTTTTCTTGTAAAAAATATATATTTAATTGCATGTTTATCCTTTTATTATGATCGTAGTGTAATTTGAATCCTTTAATAACCTTTGTCTAAATTTAATTTCTCAAGTTTTTAATGATCAAAATTAAGTTTATTTTCACTTTCTATTACATAAATTTCTAAAATCTTATTATTTTATTCAAATAAATAAATAAATATATATACACAAAAAGTATTAAATTATTCAAAAAAATAATTTAAAATGAACTATTTTTTATTCTCATTATCCATTTTATTAAATTCTAATTATTAAAATTAATTATTCATTAATAGTTATATACTATAATTTCATTTTGCACTATATCACTCCTTGCCTTCTTCACCGGGTATACAATTATCTTATATGTTTATAGCACATTTTCTATAAAATAATTATGATTATATCTTTTATGTGAAGAATAAATATTTAATGCATGTTTATCATGATAACGTGTAATAATAACAAAAATAAAATTTATAAAATGTCAAAGAATGACGTTCTTAGGGTATTAAACTAATGTACATTTCTATAATAACTTTTTATATATAATTTACTATAAACGAAGATATTTGTATTGTCATTTTAAAAAAGAATATATATATATATATTTAAAAATATATGAATATAAATAAAAAATAAAACATGTTTAATAAGCATTAAAAAGAGTCAAAATTTAGAAAAAAAAATATCGTATTAGAATGATTGCAGAAGAATTTTTCTGTTATATAATAGATAGATTATAAATGGTTTATATGTACTTTTTTTTTGTGTTGTAAAATTATCAAGTTTTTTTTTTTGGATTTATTATTGGGCAAACCAATAGAATCATTAGTTATCGACAAATCAAAATCATCCTCCCTCAATATCAATTTATATAACGTTTTAGAAAAACAAATTTATATTAAATTACATATTATTTTACAAAATTAATAAAATATTAAATATTTTTATATAAAATATTCTTAGTAAAAATAGTTGATATTAGATAGTTAATAAAAAAAATCTAATTAATCAGAGAGAGAAAGAATATATAAAAAGATTATATCATATATTTTTAAAAATTCATCATAATAATTATAATTCTTAATATTTATGATAAAATTTTAAATGTGATATAGATAGAATAGATTTTAATATAAAAAAATCAGTAATTCTGATGAGTGTATGAATTTAATGAATATACTTTTTTAATTTAAAAATTATTAAATAGTTTCACAGCATTAGAGGTTTATGTACATAACATTCAAAATTATTAATTTATAAAATAAATTAACAATCCTCAATTATATGTCACGGAAATGAATTAAAACTGTAATAATTTTAAACCATTTAATAATTTCCTCATTAATTTCACTCCAAGGAGAATGGTTTTGGAATATGAATTATTGAGGTTTCCTTTTAAAATTATTCCTCTCCCTCTCTTCGTTGTAGGTCAAATAAGAGAATATTGAATTCCAATCCACTAGTAAAGTATATGACAATTTAATTAACGAAGTGGCACTCTCTGTAAATGAAGCTTGTAGATTACTCAGTAGTTTATTAAATTTTGTTCAATTAATGTAACTTGAGAGAAGTCATCTCTATTTCCTGGGAGCCCACCTGACTGATACTCTTCGAACTGTAGTTTTCTATAGATTCTTTTTTACCTTTGCTGTAAATGAAATCGGTTCAGATTCTTTATCTACTGCGGTTCGCTTTACTTTGTCTCTTTGTTACGTTGGATTCCAAATCCAACGAACATGTTCATTTACATCCGGTAGAACACGATGCATGTCACTAAGACCAGTGGAATTCAAGCTTCCATCCACTTATTGATGGAATTAATGCGATTCTTTACTTTCAACCATCATATCTGGAGATATCGTCAATATAAGAACATGAATAAAGTCCATACCCGTGTCGTGTCAATTCGGCCTAAAGTAGAATACGATTCTCTTATCTTATGCACGATAAGTTTGAATTTCCTGCATGCATGTCTTTAGCTATTTTAGTTGGAGACATTGGGGCCAAGCTTAGTTCAAACGCAAAGTTTTGCCATCTTGTTTTTCTATATAAAAGAAGTTGTATGAGGTTAATTTTAATTTAAAAACCAAAAGAGAGAGGTGGGTGGGCGTGTGTTTGAGAAGTAAGGGCTAGGCATGGCTCAGTATGGTTACACATACAGAACCGCTAGCATATCCAAGTCCTACAATACTAGTAGTGTGAGAAATGAAACAACAGGTGGGCCTCTTACAAAGCCATTTGCTCCTTACGTCCCAAAATTTAATACTGATAATGGTTACTCAGAGGAATATGTTACCAAGAAAAAAATAATTCCAGTTACTAGTAGCAAGCCTTATGACGAGGAGAGTGATGATGAATGGAAGCATCAACGTCAACCAAGCCCTGTTCGTGGTTCCCCACGTAAATTTGATAAAGCTAGCCTTAGTCCACCAAGGCCCGGTCTCGTAACTTCACCTGATTATTGGCGCCCCTCGTCGCACCCAAAACCTTATAATGGCTATGCTGGCTACGGAACCAACAAGCCAAAACATGATGGTTATAATAATGGTTCCAATTATGGCAACAAGCCATTTGGAGGTAACGTTAAGAATTATGATAACCATGATGGCTATGGTGACTATGGTGCACGCAAGCCAGTTGCTGGAGCCATTAACCATGATGGTTATAGAAGTCCTGTTAAGAAGGACAACTATGATCATGGTTACGGTGGGCATGAAGACTACAACGACAAAGAATGGCCCAGGTCCAAGCCCAAGCCCACAGGTAGTCCCGTTTATGATAGTGGATATGGTAGTGACTATGGTAACTACCACAACAAAGAAGGGCCCAAGCCCACCGGCAGTCACATTTATAATAATGGAAATGGGGGCTATGGTTCTGGAGGTGCTAGTCCAACTCGACGCGACAACTATGATCATGAAGATGAGTATGGCAACTACTACAACAACAACAAAGAAGGGTACAAGCACGGTGGCAATGGCGGTGGGCCAAAACCCACTTCGGGTTGGACTGATTCACCAAGAAAAGGGACCCAACTAACAACGGCAACGAATAATATTGAGGAGGCCATGCAGTTTTTGAAGAATGAAGTTGCAATGCGGAATGGGAATGACAGCAAGACCCATCAATATCATGATGACAAGACCATGAATCTGGTGAATGAAACTAAAAGGCTTAAAAATATTGTGACCGGGGCACCTCAAACTCAATCACCACGTCCCTCCGTGCCAACGAAGGATGAGGCAAAGCCGAATGGAAACTTCAACCTTGCACCGATGCGACAACGCTACAATTTCAGTGATGGCAGACGTCCTGATTATGACAGAAGACGGGGCTATGGAGTCATGGATCATAAGGAGGCTGAGAAGATGTTTAATGGTGTGACCATCGATCATAAGGAGGCTGAGAAGATGTTTAATGGTGTGACCATCGATCATAAGGAGGCTAAGGGCATGACCATCTGATAAGTCATAAGCTATAGCTACTATACATATTTGTTGAGTTTGCTTTCCCAGGTGTCCTTTTAGTAATTTCGCATGGCATGGCATGGCTTTCTTAAGTTTTTATATATGTATGAGTGTTTTTCTGTTGGGATATATATAATGATATGTATGTGTACCTGGTTTTAGAGGCAAAAGCATGTGAAATAGATATGTAGTGTGTAAGGATTGAATAAATATGTAGATTGTGGAGTGCTATTTAAATAACGATCCTTAGTGGCTCGTGGCTATGATATGATGATTGGCCTGGTTAGATGGTCACAGTACAAGAAAATTTGACCAACAACAACGATATTCATGCATCATCTTCTATTCTTTTTTTTATTATTATTATTTTCTATCCGTCCGCTCCCTCCTTTCAACAATTACACTCCAAAAATGAAGCGTACTATGATGATGTTTTTTGGAGGAACAACAAACTCAATGACCACAAAAGCTGATATATTTCTACACTTGTGTTAAGAAAAGTATAACTCTGCTTAATAGAATCGATTGAGATGCTCAAATCAGACGTTTATTATAATTGAAAGATAAAAATGTAATTAAATACACGAGAAAACCCTCACTAAAAATAGTGAGTCATACTTCTGGACAGAAACTAATAATATATAAATAAATATTTTGCACTCATAATATGATAATTTATTAAAAGATATATGAAAAAATTTTAAACTAATTTACTAATATATTTGGATGGAGAGAAAAAGACAAAGATTTGTTTGAAATTTTCAAAAGATTCTATTATTTAATAAATAAAAGTTAAAGATAAAATAAAATAAGAAAAACAATTCAAAAGAAAAAAATAATATTCTTTTCAATTTTTATTTTTCTTTCATTTCATTTTTTTCTTATATTAATTTTTTCCAAACATGGAGATAAAAGATTTTTGAAGCTGGATTAGTATCAATAAAAATGAGTGTTTGAACAACAATAACACATTCGGCCTAGCCAAAGAGATTAACACAATGCAAAAGAATGGATTAATTTACAAATAGCTGTTGGAAACAAAAAATGAAATGAGCATCTAAATTCTCGGAAATTTATTTGTTACTAAAACAAATGGCAGCGTGTATATAAATTTACCTTATCAATTTTCAACCATAAAAGAATGTTTGTTTGACAATAATATTAAAAAAACAAATCATTTGAATACACAAGTTCACTTCACTCACTTATCACTCGCATCAAATTCAGTTATCTGAAAAGTTGATTCCATGTTTTCTTCCTTATCAATGAAAATTTTTATAACTCTTATAATTATCTGGTGTCGTTTTATAAATTGTACGTTACCAATGTATCTGATAATAATGGGTAGCTAGTAGATGCTGATTCAAGGTAAGAAAAGGTGCAGTAAATTAGTTTTATTTAATTATTGAGCTATTTCAGTTGTGATATACCTTGTTGAAAAAAAAATTATGATTCTGTTTGTATCTATTTATATTATTCCTAATGAGGTTTATTAGAACCCTGGAATTGATACTAGAAACTACCTTAAAATGCCGTACTTTCAGTATTACCAACTTTATATAGAAACGAATTCAATTTAAGCTTGTCCCAAGGAATACTTTGTTATTTAGTTATTTATTATTACCATAAACTCACAAGACATGATATAAATGTTACTCTGGTCATGTTACCAATAATATTTGAGAGTATTCAGAAATAAAAAAACATTTGAGAGTCCTACCCTATGCTCTACTCTTGGATAGGCAGAACAAGAAGCAACTGAGGTAGCTCTTTACACTCATGCAAAAAGGTTCATCACTAGATCTAGAGAGTTCTGCTCATCAATAGGATTCTTTTCTCCCTTCATTTCCTAGATTTAACCCATGTTTCTCTCTTTTTCTTCAAAGATACAATCACTTGATTGACTTATCAAATTTGTAATTGTTTATCAATTTTACATTAATGTATATAACAAAATAAAGGATACTATTGAACTCCCGATGTAACTGTAGCTTCTATACTTTTATAGTTAGGCTATGTTGATTATGTGAGATCATATAGCTTCTATACTTCTATGATCTAATGGTAGTGTTTATACTTTTATCTATACAAACAAGGATATTAATGATATGAAATGAGAATTATTAATATAAATAACAGTAATTATTGTAAAAACATAAAATTATAAATATAAATTATTTTAATTAAAAGAATGTGCATAAATTTTTTAAAGATCACTAATTATTTTTTAGTCTTGATCATCTACGTATAATCATATTGTATAAATTTATATTTTTGATTTTTATTATATATCAAATAAGAGATAACTGTTTAAATGAAGATTATTCTTATTATAAAAATGAGAACTACACGTATAAACAACTAGATACTTATCAGACCTTGATTTTTTAACTGACTTACAGAGTTTATCAAAAAGGGTTAGTCATACAACTCTTAAATAACTTCAGCATGTGTATAGCCCATTATTTTTAACGGTTTGGAGTAATATTGTTTGAATTGATTAAAAAGAGAATTTCCAGTGTAGTGGACACAGGGACTTTTAGATGTCACATTTTATTAGTCTTCTTTGTATTTGTATTTTAATTTTTATTAGTACTTTGGTTTTTAATTAAGTTCTTAAATTTTTTTATATATATTGATATCTATATACAAATTTATTGATATAAAAAATAAAGATAAAATACAAGTCATAAAAATGGATATTATTTAGGAAAAGTAATAAAAAATTATATTTAACTTACGAGAATGAAAAATTTATTTTAAATCATAATAACATCTAAATTATTAGGATAAAATTATATTTTTTTAATTTGTTGTTATACTAATAATTTTCATATAAATATATTATTATATAAATTTTCATATAAATGGAAGTAATAACATAAATGCAATTCGTACATACGGTCCATTTGTTTGAATACCTGACATAATTAGTGCAGAAAAAGAACCAATTTAAAAATCGCACAATGCTAGAGATGTTTAGAACAAAAGCATACCTCATGTTAGTATATACAGTGATTTTACGCCCAAATTATATATTGAAATTTAATTAAATAGAATAATATCATTGTAATTTTTATACCTTTAACACGAGAAGTTGAGTTATTTGTATTTATGGGTTATGGATAGGAATTATAAAACCAACTTTCAATATAGAATATTCAAATGTTTTATTTGTTAAACATGAAAAAACAACAAAACCACATACAGAGATATAAAGTTAAAAAGAGGGATGAGTTGTGGCATGATCAAGATTTATGTAAATCCATCAAATTCCTATTCGGAATGATGGATAGGCAGAATCATCTAAGGGTTGGTATAAAGAAAGAGAAGGATAAAAAGTATAAGAAATAATGAAGAATTCGATATCAATTGGCAATAAAGAAAATATTTAGAGAAATGAAAAAAAAAGTGTCAACTTTGAAAAGAAAAATAATAAATTAAAATTTAGATAATGTGTGAAGAGAAAAAAATATTAAAAATTGTTGCAAAAATAAATTAAATGTGATTTTAAAAGATATTTAGAGATGTGATTTTCATGAACTAAAAATATAATTTAGAAATAAAAAATATAAATATAATATTTATATAAAATATTTGTTTTATTTTAGATGTATTTTATTTTATTTGATGAGTATCGTATATGATTTAATAATATATTAACTTTAAATATCATCTACTATAAAATATATATTAATTTATATATTTAACAATTTATTTATAGATATAATTTTATATTTTAAAATACATATCTAACCAATTATATCATCATGTAACACACTAATACATACATTAATATAATTTTATAACACAAATTTATAATTTTTATTTTTTATAATATGTCAAGTTATCCAAATGAAAACTATTTTTATTATGAAAATGAGAACTACAAATATATATAATTAGATATTATTTGAATAGTTAAAATTAAAAAATATACATAAAATTTTTAAATATTTATATAACTGTTAAATAATTTTTAATCTTAATTATTTATATTTAATTATATAATATATATTTATAATTTTCATATCTTGTAATAAAAAAAATATTCATACTTATTATTTAATAAACTATTTTATACATTTTTTATAAAATATTTTGGTGTAGAAAAATTCTATTAAAATATAGAGGTAAAAAAATTGACATTTTTATATAATTTACCCTAGACATTAAGTATTAACACTTTTTTTTAATATTAGTAAGACTATAAATGAATAATTTCAAAGATAAGGTGTATAAAAAAATAAAATAAAAAAAGCTTGATAAATTGCATATCCACCATATATGTGACTTTGGGACAAGAATCTTCTACAGTAATATAGTGCCTAAAGAAGAAGAAGAAGAAATGCAGCAGGCGCAGTTTATGAGCTATTTGATTTAAAATACTACTTAAATTGAGTAGTACTTCAGAATATTTAATGTAATTACTTTTCTTTAGTTTTTTAAATGACATTATTTTTAATCTTTGAATTTTTTAACTATATTTATCTATAAACTTTATCATGAAAATAGACAAATTAAAAGATTGAGATATCTGTAGGTATAGGGTAATCGTTAGTAGTCGTGATCCATCATTTTGGATGTGCTTACAATTATCCGAAATTATGCTGTACAGATCCTATTGCATCATGTCCCCAAAAAAGAAAAAAAAAAAAAGTAAGTACTTATTTACTTTATATTTAGAATTATTTTTTCTCATTATTTACACATTTTAATATAATTTTTAATTAACTTTAATTTAAACACATACTTTTATAATTTTAAAAAATAGTTTATAAACTACTCATGTAAAATAATATAAAATAAGTTTATATTATTATTTAATTATAAATTATTATAACAATAAAAAATTAATTTTATAATAATTTTTTAAAAATTTTAACTACAATTATTTTTAATTGATTTACAATATAAAAAAATTATACTAACAATTAATATAGCTATTAAACTATTATTTTATCTTAACTTCAAAACAAAACAAAGGTACATGTTACTGAAAATAAATATAGTGAGTTTTTATAAGTGAAACCAAGAAAATGAGAAATGTACATTAACTATTAAATTTTATTGTAAATAATCTAAATTTAAATACATCAGTTAAATAATTTTTAAAAAAAATTACACATTTTTTGAAATATTTACTTATATTTATAAAAGATATTCTAATAAAAATACTAACTTATATAAGCACATGATAATAACTGATATCAATTATCGAATTAAAAATAAAAATAATAAATAATTGAAATTTAAAAAATTAATATAATTATTAAATTTTTAAAAAAATTAATTATTATATTTTAAAATATTTCAATTAATTTATTATTATTATATGTATAACTTTTAATATTATTGTTATTATTATCACTATAAATCGTTATATTTATTATAATAATTTTTATTATCATAGTTACTGATATGATTGTATTATTATAATTTTTGTTGTCATCGTTATTATATGAGTTATAATAATTATTATTACTATAATTGAGTAGTCATAACAAGAATAGTTATTATAATAACGATAATGATAATTAGAATATTTTAATATATGATAATTGAGATTTTTTAAAAAATTAATTTTTATTTTATAAAATTTTTAGAAATTTAATGATTGTTATTGGTTATTAACGTAAATCTTGTTGAAATTTTAAGTTGAGTTTTTAAATGTTTTAACTTTAATTATTTATTATTTTTATTCTTAATCCTTTATTAATTATTATCCTGCAATAATTAAAATGCATACAAAACAAGCCCATCTCTATGAACATCAAACAAGTTAGCAAGATTGGTTTGTTTCCACGGAAGGAAATAAAAATAGTAAAATACCTATCAACATAGATTCCGGATTAAGGATGCTACGCAGAGCAGTGAACAGGTCAAATAATGATGTTTCCGGTAAAACATTAAATCAATTCTAAAATTATAATTACCCATTATTTCAATTCTTTAAATTACAAAAATATAAATATTAATCAATACTGTATGAGTTTAATATTAATATAAAGCACGAACAGTCTTGCTATAAAAGTGAATAAATTTAATTTATATGATAATTTATGATTAAATAAAAATAAAAGAAATTATAATAACTGAGAAATTAATACTTATTACCGTTATTAATATAAATTTTATTTATAAAAATATTAATTACTTAAATAATAATTTTAAGTCTCAAAAAACTCAAAATAAAAAATAACTATTAGAATTAATAATTATCAATCATTTCTGTCGAGTGGGAGACTCTCAATTCTGTTCCTAGTCCTTTTCCTGTGATTCCCTTTTCTTGTTTTTTTTTTTTTTTTTTTCTTGGGCATTCCAATGAAATAAAAAGAAAAAGAAAAATAGTAATACTAATAAGACTGATGAATTTGGACAGCAGGAAGAGAAAAGAAGTAGAAAACAAATGAAATGGGTGTTGTAAGAAAGAGATTTGGAGAGGTTTGACTTTTAGAGAGTTAAAAGATCTCATCCTCTCTATATTCCTCGTCTCTTTTCGTCTCGTCTCAGATAGAACCAGAAAAGACCAAGCAACATCACCAGACAATACAAACGCAGGTAAACACTGCCCACACTTCTCAGACAAGACAACAACCTCTTTCTCTTTATACAATTACAAACCCCAGCTCCAGTTACTATTTCTCTATCACTTTCTGCAACATACCTCAATCTTTTTTTCATGTTTTTTGCTCTTTGCCCCTTTTCTTTCTCAACCCATTAAGTGCTTGCTCTATCTGGGTATATATATATTTTATTTTATTTTATTTTTACTTTTTCACTTTCCTTTTGTGTGTAGATAGATCACTTTGACGCCGCCCTGAATCTTGCTATCTTTGACCTCAACTAAATTCTTTATTGATCACTGGGTATATTTGAACTCGTGCACCTTGTGGGCCAGTGATCATTCTAAACGTGAATAAGTTTTACTTTTGATTTCGAATTCCTTTCGTCACTTGATACTCAAGTTTGCTGCTTTCACGGGATGATGTTACCAATTGTTGTAGGGTTACCAAGTTGATCAAGGGTAAAAAGTATATTATTACTCATTCATAATCATGCTTTTTTATTATTGGATTAGTGTGGTGACCGTCCAGTGATTAGAAATCCTCACATTAACAAGCCATGTCAAGGGAATGAAGCTTGGATTCGAGGAGAATAAATGGGGTGTGTGATTAGCAGAGAAGTGTCATCAGGAATAATCTCTGAGGTGAAGGAGGAGAAGAGTTCGAGTGTTGAGTCCAACAAGAAGGTTGATCAAGAGTCCACAAGCAGAGCTGAGGGGAACGTCGTAGAGGCTCAGAATGATGAGAAAGAGAAGGAAGAGAATGGTGATGCTGATGATAGGGTTCGGCGGCCAAAGGGTGAAAGAAGATCAAAACCAAATCCAAGGCTAAGCAATCCACCAAAGCATTTGCAGGGGGAGCAAGTAGCAGCTGGCTGGCCACCTTGGCTAACAGCAGTGTGTGGGGAAGCACTTAATGGGTGGATTCCGCGAAAGGCTGATGCATTTGAGAAAATTGATAAGGTGAGTTTCTATTACCTGGCATAAGTTTTGAACTTTAGTCATGTTTCAGGTGCTTATGTTACATTTAACTTGAAATGGAAATGCATTTGATGAGTCTTGCCATATTAGGGATGTGTGGATGTGGTTTGAAGTCCATCAGTGTTGTCCAAACTCATGATGCATTATTGGAATGACAAATTTGTGGGCAAGGTTAAAAGGAATTGAGTCTGCATTATTTAAGATATGTTATTCTGCTCTTCTCATTCTTGTTTTCTTTTTCTTTAAATTTCGCTTTGTATTAGATTGGTCAAGGAACTTATAGTAATGTATACAAAGCTAAAGACACATTGACGGGTAAGATTGTTGCACTGAAGAAGGTTCGATTTGACAATTTGGAACCGGAGAGTGTAAAATTCATGGCCAGAGAGATTCTTATTTTGCGAAGATTGGATCATCCCAATGTTATAAAGCTAGAAGGTTTAGTTACATCCAGAATGTCCTTGAGTTTGTACCTGGTGTTTGATTACATGGTGCATGATTTAGCTGGACTTGCTGCAAGCCCTGACATCAAGTTTACAGAGCCTCAGGTTAGACCAGGTTTGCCTTGATAATCTAAGAATACCCTTTAGTTTCCTTTCAATTGGCTGTATTTGATGTCTCCAAATACTGTGTGTCTCCTAATGCAGGTTAAATGTTACATGCATCAACTGCTATCAGGACTTGAGCACTGTCATAGTCGAAACGTACTTCACCGTGATATTAAAGGATCAAATCTTCTTATTGACAATGAAGGAATACTTAAAATTGCTGACTTTGGACTTGCATCTTTCTTTGATCCAAATCGCAGACAACCCATGACTAATCGTGTGGTTACCCTTTGGTACCGCCCTCTTGAGTTGCTTCTTGGTGCCACAGAATATGGTGCGGCCATCGACCTTTGGAGTGTTGGTTGCATTTTAGGAGAGTTACTAGCTGGGAAACCTATTTTGCCTGGTCGTACAGAGGTGAAAACTTAAAATGTCTTGTTTTGGTTTATAGGAATCTTCATTTCCCTCTAATCTCTTCCCAACAGTTTGTGTGGTAATTCAACAAATTTTCTGTTTTGAAATGGTTATAAAGAAGTTATATATCCTAATGGAACAATCTTCTTTCTAGATATGCATGTATGAACCTTTTAATTATTGCATTGCAACTCCTCCCCCCTCCCCCAACCCTTTCTTCTCATGGGGGGTAAGCCTGCATGCGTTTAATCCAAGCGTTGTGCACTATACCTGCCACTTAGAAGGTCGGCATTGTGCATATCTGCGATGAATATGAATACATGCAATTAATAAGAAATAAACTAAGAAAAACTTAAAAGTATGTAAAATAAGTAATAACCAATGGCTGAGTTACTGCATGATTTGATTAACCATTTTACTACATAGACAACTGCATATGCCTCTGTTGAGCTATGAAACATGATGGTGAAAGTGGAACAAATCAAATTCTAGCTCAGTTAATGTAAAAGCCAGGGGAAGAGATTGTAACTACTTGTTACTTCTAGTCTCTCTGGTGTTGTCTTTGTACCCTTGATTTTCATTTTTACACATGTACCTTTGGCTTTATATCCCTTGTTGTTCAAGCTGTTTAGTGTACATGTACAATTGAAAACAAAAACTGGGTAAAAAGAGATATATATTTTATAATACTATATGGGAGCATGATTATTATAGCAGAGTTGAATGATGGTCAATATAGAAGCTGTGTACCTGTTACCAATTCAAAATGTTATTACTAAAACATTTTTCTTGGTTGACTGTTATAAAGTCATAGTTTTCCATATTATTCTGCTGTGGGTTAATGGTAAATAAACCAATGCACCCTCAAAAGTAGAAGGATAATCAAGACATGCATTTGTAAGGATTTAGCGACCAGTGATTATGATGATAGTAATAATAATTTTGGTTCAGTTGTCTAATTATGCAATGCAGACTGATAACTAGGAAACAACATTATCTACAATTTCTGTATTTTTTTAAATGCATCCCCAAGTCTGGCAAGCAAATCACCCTTTTTAACTGGTATAGTAGATCTTATGTTTAGCTTGAGCATCTCTTGTGTAGTTTGAGGGAATTTGTATTGCATCAAGGATATGTCACTTGCACTTTATTTGCTGGTTATTTGAAATTGTCTTTGGATATTTTCTAACACTTTTCTCAACGACTTACATAGGTAGAACAATTGCATAAGATATACAAACTTTGTGGTTCACCTTCTGATGAGTATTGGAAGAAGTCAAAGATGCCTAATGCTACCTTGTTTAAACCTCGAGAACCATACAAGAGATGCATAAGAGAGACATTTAAAGATTTTCCACCTTCAGCCCTGCCGCTTATTGACACTCTTCTTGCAATTGATCCGGCAGAACGGAAGAGTGCCTCAGATGCTCTAAGAAGTGAGGTGGGCTTTTGAAAATTCCTGATTTGTTATTGATATGATTATTTCATGCTACTAAGAGATGTATTGGATCCTGATCTATTCTCAATTTACGTAGATTGTCTAAAACACATACTCAAGACTATTTCATGAAACATACAAAATAGGTCACATGTTGAACTTCTTGAAGGCCCATGACTTACTTGTGATGTTTGATATCTTATACCAAAAGGTGTGAATGAATGTTGTAAACTGCTGTTATAGGAGAATGGTCCATCAAATCTTGAATGTTGTCTGAGGAAAACCATTGTAATTCTGTATCAACCGGATGATGTGCCTCTCTTGAGCTTTGTTTACTTTAGAATATGCATCCCTTCTTGGAATAGGATCAACAAGTTTGATTTGATTGTAAAATGATGGTGTTTAGATGACCTTGGAAGTCAATTCACTGTCTTGTTTTCTTTGGAATAATAACTTAACAAATCTCCCAAGTGATGGAATGGATGATTGTTTTAAATGATCACCATAGGTCCATAAGGGATGCGGATATTCCCAAATTTATGTTAATAAATGGAAACTTCTCTTGAATCTGAAGTAGATGTTATCTTTGTTGAATTTAGATGCGTTCTTTTTTTTAAAAAATAAAAGATCAAATCCATATCCATTTGCTTTAATTGACCTTGCTATCATTTTGCAGTTCTTTACCACAGAACCTTACGCTTGTGATCCTTCTAGACTTCCAAAATATCCCCCAACCAAGGAAATGGATGCTAAACGACGGGATGATGAAGCAAGGAGGTATTTTTTATCTCAAGTTTGCTTAATAATGCACACTTGAAGTGAGGTGCACATACGTGTGAACGTTTTAAAAACAATCTTATTGTTTTATAAAAAAAGGGGGGTGTGGGGATTAGGACAGAAAAATTGGAGGAAGATATGAACTTTGAGGATAAAATTAAAAATGTAAGGTGTTGTTAACAATTTTATTTATGTTATCTGAATTATTCAATGACGCATAAAATAAATATTTTTTATTAACTTAAAGGTATGCAAATAATGATGATGACTCTTTTGAAACAAAAAGTGGAGACTGAAAAAGTTTTACAAGCCATCTTTATTGACGGTAGAAATACAGGTGGCAAACTATATTTTTCCTTTAAGCGTGCTTTAATTTTATGACTGAACATCACTACACTAAAGATGGCGAGCAGATAAACAACAGTCTGCTTCAACATACACACATACAATGACATACACTTTGTTTGTAGAGACCAGTAGAGCGAAGAGTGTTCTTTTTCATTAACATCTGCGAGTTTTAGTTTGGTGATCCTGTTATATTTGACCAATATTCTCTGCAAATATAAATGATCAGATCAAGAGCTGCCGGCAAAGCTCACGCTGATGGTGCAAAGAAGCATCGTACACGTGATCGTGCTGCAAAAGCTGCTCCTGCTCCTGAAGCCAATGCTGAGATTCAATCCAACATTGATGTATGTTAAAGATATTTACTTCTATTGATAAGGATAGATATAGTTTGATGCCTTTGTACTGCTGCTTTCCTTCTAATAAAATTCATTTTCACTTTTTATAATTGAAAACATGTACAATTGTGATTGAAATTATAAAAGCAACGTTGATTAAAATTTGCTGCTGCGATTTCGTGTAACAGAGAAGGCGTTTTATCACTCATGCAAATGCTAAGAGCAAGAGTGAAAAGTTCCCTCCACCGCATGAAGATGGACAGCTTGGCTTTCCTTTGGGATCTTCTAATCATATTGATCCAGATATTGTTCCTTCTGACATCTCTTTGGGTTCAACCTCGTACACCTTTTCAAAGGAACCATTCCAAGCTTGGTCTGGTCCCATCGGTAATTCTGCTAGCATTAGTGTCACAAAGCGGAAGAAACACACTGCAGGTGATGCATTGGATTTATCAAAACCATATAAAGGTGCCCTCAAGGATAAGGTTAAAGGAAAGAAAATCATAGCTTAGATATTGAAGTACATTCTTGTAGAGTCAAATAAAGAAAGCACTTGTCCCTGCTGCCTCATTTTTGGTGTTGGAGTCCTACTGCTTAAAAATATGTCATGCTTCATGTTTGCTTCTTAAAGTTAACTCCTTATCAAGGGGTAGAACCATTTCCCCCATTTTCAAACCTTCATTTTTTCTTTTTCATAGTTTTAATTTATTAGATTTCATTTAGATAGAGGTTTTCCTAGAGGGTTTGTTAAGTCTGTTGGTATTATAGAGAATTACTATGATGTACATCATGATTTTTTTGCTTTCATACTCGTGTCAATATCTGAATTCTATTTAATTATTTGAGAATTGCAATAAATTTTGAGTTGTTTTTTAGTCCTCATTTATAGGCCAAGGTGCTTGCACCTCAAATGGTACCAAAATCAAAATGATAGTAACTTGTTTGCTTTTTTCCTATATTGATATCACCTAAATAGAAGTCCTTATTATTCATCCTATTTTACTCACAAGAGATAATCCACGCCATTATAAAAAAGGTAAAAATTTCATATTTTAAAATGAGTAATATCCGTATGCATTTTCTTTCTCGTTTTACCAATATTTTTTACCCATTTGAATCACATGTTCTTTCAGTTTTTTGTTTTTTTTTTTTTTCTCTAATTGACTTTTCAAATGCATAAAAAATTTCCTCTATTACTACAGGTTGTGTCAATTGACACGTGTTGCTTGTACTAAAGTATTTCCACTTAGAAGTACAAATTCTCCACGTATCTTCAAAATAACAAACAATCCTGAAAGGATTACTCAGACCCTGAAAAGATACTACGTTAACCATCAATCCATCACTGCCGACTGCAACAAGGCGACAAAAGCGTGAACATCTATTTATAAAATGAAGGATTAAATATAATTTTGATTTCTAAAAAATTATTTTACTTTAATTTTAGCTTTTAAAAAAATGTTTTTTATCTTCAGAATTTTTAAAATATTAAAAAAAAAATTTCAACTTTGTTAACTTAAAAAAATAAATTTTAATGTTTTAAAAATTCTGAAAATAAAAAATACAATTTTTTTTTCAAAAATTAAAATTAAATCAGGATAATATTTTAAAAATTAAAATCATATTTAATCCTAAAATAAGTAACTATGATAGGCATGTAAGGTGCTGATCTTATCCTTTAAACGACTTATAAAACAGAGTACTAGGCAGCTGATATAAACAAACAAGACAAGGTGTGAATAGACTGTTAATTCTTGTGATGTCTGATGGCTACTTATTTGAAAATCATCGCGCCCCAATGATTTCATTTAGGTAAGTTGTTTCTAACTAAACTCAAAAAAACAACTAATTATTTGTACCTGTTGATTGACATGCACTTATAGTATTATAAATTTTGGGTTGAATGTTTTGGCTTAAGGCATTGAAAACTGAAAATGGCCCCCCTACACGAGACAAAATTGTGTTTATGTTATAAAAGGTACTAGAATATTTTTATTATATTTTTTTCCTTTTTAAAAAGAAATAATAAAAATTACATGTTAAATATATTTTTAATTTTTATATAAAATATTTAAGAAAACAGAAATTAAATCATCCCATGTGACTCCTCCTATTATGAAAAGGTCATGTTTTAAAACTCAAGGTCATATTTTATTGGAAATTAAAATCCTAATTGAACTTCGCCTGCCATGTTTTATTTAAATTGATGTGTTTCAGTTAGCATGCTAAGCTAAAACATTTACTAATTCGTAGTGCACAGAAAATATTTGATTAATGCTTCATTATGTTTGTGTTAGTCTCCCTTACATTGAATCTAATCGCTATAGGAGACAATACTACTCTTCTCTGATGGTTATGACCAGTGAAGTGTGATAATGATGTCTGTTAAAGGCAATGCAGCACTTAAATCAGTTCAATTTTCAACACAATGATAGTAAAGAAAATAATGCGTACCTCAATCAAGTAAGTTTGGGTCTAAACGAAAATGGGCCTCTTGGATGAAACCCACTTGACACAGAGAATGTTGGCCTGGTTGTGACTAAATTTTCTCAGGCAATTTAAAACAACTCATTCTGGCTATGCATATATTCAGGTAAAATTAGTTAAGTTCTATATGACAATGAATATTCTAATTTTATGTTACAAGACTAAAACACGTCAAAGGAAATTCACATTAATTCATTTTGATTTATAAAGATGGGTTTTTTCTCATTTATAATTATGAGAATAAGATTTTAACTTAATTTCGTACAAGTTACACAAATATTTTATCATTAAGTTGACTCTAGTGAGTTTCTAAAGAAGAGTATGGTTTTTCTTAAAAAAAAAAAAAAGTTTTAAATTTAAATTTTGTATATAAAATAAAAATAAATGCTAAGAGTTTTCCTTTATCGAATAGATGCACCTTATTTTAATTGAATTAATTAAATTTTGCAATGTAAGTTGTTGTAAACTTTTTGTATATTAGTTCAATTTCTATCAATCAAACAATTAATAAAAGTTTAAAATAATTTGTAAATAGAAAAGGTCTATCAATAAAATAATTTCTAAATTTTAAAATAAATAATTAATAGTTTAAAATACATTAAAATAATAAAATATATTTTAAAAAAAATCATGAAATGAATAAATAAATAAGTAAATATTAATGAATATAGTGTGTTTTATTTTAAAAAAATTTACAATAATACATTAATAACTAGCAGCCTCCCTGCTAGTTAAATGGGTGGACTTCAAAGTCTTGCAGAGTGATAATGAATATGAATATATATTTTTGTGTGTGATTTATTGTACCAAAAGTAAACTATATCATTGATCAAAAAGGCAAAAATTTAATTACATAAGCTCGAGGTCCACGAATAATATTTTAAATTCAGCTTCTATAGATGCCACATTACCGCAGACACAGCAACATGGTGGTTCCAATTTTCTTTTCCTACCAATTTGTGTTGACAAACTGATCCAACGTGCTCTGTAAGGAAAACATCTGTGTGGAGGTTCATACTTTTTTCCTCTCCCTTTACCGAAAATCTCTTTTGATCGGAAATGAATAAAATAATTTGATGCTATACTTGACATGATAGAATTTGAAAGGAATCATTGAAGAATAAAAGAAAATAAGTTAAACATAATTAATTATATTATTTTTATGAATGTTTTTAAATTTATTTTCATTTTAAAAATAAAAACATTAAATAAATAGATAAATAAGATAAATTATAAAAATATAATTTTTATAAAAATAAAAGATTTTATCCTTTTATATGAAAATAAAAAACTAAGTGTAATCTAAATTTCTGAAAATGAATTATATTTCAAAATAATTTTAAAATTTTATTACAAACATTCCGTGTTAATATTTCTAAAAATATACTTGTAATTCATAAAATAAAAAATTAAATTTGTCACGTAATAAAAAAATATAATATTTAGATACTTTTATTTTACAAACTTTCTATCAAAATTTTTTATTTTCCTCTATTTATGAATTATTATTTTTCTTTTTCTATCTCTCTCAAAATATAGATTTCTTTTGAGTGTTCAGACATCTCTTTTTTAATAAAAAGATGTTCCCTCTTATTTGGACAGAAGAAGAAAAAAAAAATATAACTTCATGAAAAGAAGACAACATGATTTGCATTGTTGCGGATTGCGGGTAGTGGTATCTATTTGCTGCGTAGGTCCCTTGTTCTCTCAAATAATAGGCCATTATTTGCAGTAATTTATAATTATCCTTGTTATATATATTTTTTTATCTTGTAAGAAAGAACATAAAACAAAAATTCTTTTCAATGGAAAATTATTTTTCAAAATATACTTTTTACTTAAAAATTAATTATTATATTTCATTCCTTAATTAAGGTATTTATGTTATTTTTTATTTATATCTATTTTCTTTCTAATCACACTAAATAAAAAAAAAATAGCTTTCTTTTATTTTATTTTTTCTTATTTAAAAATTTAAAAATTACTTTAATTTTTCTTAACCTCTTTTTTTCACTCTCCCCATAAACTAAATAGGATTTAAAACAAAATAATTAGGAGAATGCAGTTTGGAAGGTGAATTGATGTGAGTTTTTCAAATAATTGAACCAACTCAAGATGAAAGGTCTTATCAAATAATACTGGAGAAAAAAAAAAAGTAACATCGTCTGAAATGAACGGCTCAAACTTCATTTAAAGAAAATAAGGAAGTGTAACAGTCTAACTTTACCCGAATTGGCTCACGGCAGACACTTACAGGTTGGATATACTGACTTGTCTTATCTTAATATATATATTAAAAGTAAGTGAATTTAGATTTATTTTATTATTATTTTATTTATTTTAAACATAAATTAATTATTATAATTTGTATAATGTATTTATTTCATTATGAAATCATAATATTTTTTAATTATATTTTAATTAATTGTTAATTAAGATCGG
>JAMLFT010003194.1:0-22766 GCA_026544285.1 Pachyrhizus erosus | reverse complement strand
ATATAATATTTTATATTTATAAATATATTATTCTATTGGGTAAATAAATTAGTTTTAAATAAATTTATTTTTTAATATTTTTATCAAAAAACTTTTAACTTGAATGAGGTGTTAAACAAAAAGAAATGAAAATTACTACACAACTTTTACTAATTTTAAAGCTTTTATTTTAAATGTTAACTTTTAAGTAACTTTTAAATTAGAAAAATTAAAAAGCTTGGCAAAACATCCCAAAATCAATTACTTCGACCATTGTATTTTATATAATTCTTTGAATTTCATTTTTCACTCTAATATCTTAAGTTTAATAAAAAAAAGTGATGAAATTTACCAATTATAAGAAAATATGAAGTCCAAAAATCACCATTTTAAAGTTTAGAAACTAACCATCCTATCAATTGGTAGAGTGAGAACTCTTTATGTTTCATCACTACACCAATGGAACTAGATTGATTAAAGATTATTCATTAGATTGGGATTACAAGTTGTTTCATGTTTGGAGTGAAGGAAATCATTACATAGACTTTCGCATTTAGCTACTAATGATTTCTTTGAAATGTGTTTAAAAGATAGGACTTGATTTAAAAGCACAAAGAACAATGTAAAACATTGGCCTATAAAATGGATCTTCAAACATAAATCCTGCAAAATTAGAAGCAAGATTACATGAAAGAGAGAAAACCAGAAGAAAAAGGATAATCATGGTTTTTAAGTTAAAGTGTAGATATTAGAAGTTATATATGACTTGAAGCTTGACTCTAGAGGTAACTTTAGTCAAATGGTCGATATAAGAAGATAACATGATTAAAGGATCATTAGAAGATGCATTGCATAACATAAGAATGAAGATAAAAGAGTTTACACTATTTAGAAGTGTGCGCACACAATAATCAGCAAAGAAGAAAGTCACGAGTCAATATATTGAATGAAGACAAAAGAATTTACACTATTCAAAAGCATATATACTAGAGTCAATAAAGAAGAAAGTCGTGCATTAGTGTATTGAAGTATTGGATCTAAAGTTGTAAGTTCTCCAAAAGACATAAGGGAATTCAAAAGCAAAGAGCATGTAGACATTAATCAGTTTTGTTTAGATGAAGCAACCAATAGAAGAAAGATTGAAGCTCAAGCATTGCAACCACCAAAATTAAGACGTGGTATATAGGTAATGAATCTAGAAGGGGTGAATAAATTCCACATGAGTTTTTCAAATCAAGATGAACATGGCTACCCAAGTAGCTTAAAGGAAATCTTATGAAGTGTTGGTGCATGAGCACCATGAACTAGCCACCAAGATTTTCCATCCATTTGACCTCTATCCCTTAAAGAGTCAACATCATCAAGGCATTCTTTTCCATCATAAAAATTTGCAAAATCCAATTTCACTTGTCTCCTTACATTCACATCAAGAAAGTACTTTTAAAGCGTTTCTTTCTTTTAAAGGTAAGTTACACATCTTGATATGGGGGAAGTCTATGTGAATCTTCACTTAGCGATTCATGAATACAGGTTTAAAGAATGAGCTAGACAATGAAGAGGTGTGCTACTCTTAGTCCAACAATCAATTAATATTGAGTGCACTACCTCATTAAAGGTTAATTCTTCAATTTCTCTTTCTTTCATATTGGTATATGACCTTTCTCAGTTTTTGAATAATTGAATCCAATATTTCATATACCAAGTGAAGAGAAGTCACATTCATATTTGTTTTTCTAAGAACATCATAGATAGGTGTAGTGAAAGTAAATGTATAATCAGCCTAGTCCCACCAAATATCATTCAACAATGTTTCTTTCACAAATTGTGCCTTATCAACATCATCCTTCTTGTAAAAAGACCATTAATCATTAATAAACATCTCTTAGAGTCTTTTTTTTCAAACTTTTAAACCTCTTAAGCATGACAATGGTTGAAGAAAATCTTGTTGGAGTAATAGAAAGCAACTCCAATGAGTTGAAGTTATTGAACATTGATAATCTCATAGAGTGCCCTATGATAACGTTTTTAATATAAGCAACATCTTCTACAATTTGTATGATCCAAGAACATTCTTGGTAAACAACATTGTTGGCTGGACATGTATTTTTTAGCGTAAGGTTCAAGGTGTACGTAACACAAGAAGTCTAATAGATAGAAGGCAACTTTTCCTCTATGATCAAACCTATTGCCTTACATACAACTACATTATCATCTACAATTTGCACCACATTTGATGGTCTAACCTCTATAATTACATCCCTCATATGTTTAGCAACAAAATCCTTGTCTTTTACCTCATTAAAGCAATCTAATGCCCTTAAAAACATCAATCCACTCTTAGTGACAACCATGAAATTGATAAGAGGTATTCTTTGAGGATTACTCCACCCATCACTAACAATACTCACACCTTTTAAACTTTGTATTTTTTTTATTGGCTACAATAGGTTCTCCACATGACTTATTTCCTTAGTAAGCAAGGTTGTTGTCAACTTATTATAACCCAAAGGTACATACTCACTAATATTAGAAGTATTAACAACATAAAAAAATGTTTTCCTATAATGAGGATTCCTTATTAAATGAAATAGTAGCACTAAAGAGTAAAACATCCTTACAGTTTCATAATTAAGAGTTTCTCTACCTTGCACATTGAAAAAAACTTTTAACCATCTTCTCTTTTTTAGATCAACACCAATGTTTGTCTCTTATCTTTCATCAAAGACTAGAGGTTAAGGGGACAAATTTATTCATTGACTTCTCAAATTACAATGAAGCTTCATCGTCCATCTTTTTCAACTTAACAAGTCTTTAAGGAGTTATCTTTTGACAAGCTCTAACTCCTTGTCCTGTGTTTTTTAACAATTGAGCCTTTACTCTAGTGTAACACCCATTGAATAACTCACATATATTGCACTTAATCTCAAAATTTCCATCTCCAAAAATCTTTCTTACTATTGTAACATAATTCCATAAAGGTTTGGTTTCATCCTTTTATTCTCTAGCTTGATTAGAAGTACTAATGTCTATAATCTATAAATGTAATTTAGAAACATGATACATTACAAAATATCTTACCAAAGTTCTGTTGATAAAGAACATCTAAATTATAAAATATCTAAATTACATTACAAAATGTAATTTAGATATTCCTATATGTAATATCTTATCCTTTAATATTGGTAGTATGAATATTGTTGTATTTTGGCATATAGTTATTGATAAATGTTGGTGTTTTATTGTGGCACAACTTCAAAATTTTCCTAAGTTATGAAACTTTTATGAAAATGGCAAGAGAAATTGTATTCTAAGCTACAAAACCTTACACAAAGAGAGAAAAAAATACTAGAGAAAAGTCTAATATAAAATTTGATATCATAAAGAGATATATACATATTCATCCCAACACAAACGCATTTGATGATTCATGCTAGAAATAGACAAAGATTGAAAGAAACACAAACTAATAAAAGAAAGAATGGCGTAAGCACAACTAACTCAGACCTAAAAAATAGAGTGTACAAACTTCCTTAGGATGCATACTAGAAAACATAGCATTGAAAAAGAATTAAGAATGCATAGCAGAAAATAGAGCTTAGAAAAAGAATGCGTACTAAAAACTGGTATGCTCTTAAACACCAACGAAAATTGGCTAAATGGAAACCGATGTGCTCTTGATGATGAACGAAACCAGTGTGCTACATAATGTCAATGGACGTGTCGTGCATAAGAGGAAAATGACATATGTGAATGTGACGAGGAGACAACAACACAATAACAATAAGAACCCAATCATAGAATAAATGCAGTGGAAATAGATTCTCTCAACTTGCACGAATTTGTGATAAGCAACAACAATAGCAATAACAAATCTCAAGTAAAGGATACCAAAGATTTTTAACGTGAAAAAACCCTCTCGAAATAAGGGTAAAAAATTACGAGTCATTTAGACTAAAGAAATAACTTCAATATGATCAACACAGGGTATAAAAGAGTCTCAATCAAGTGCGCAAAAGAGTGCTAATAGCCAAATAAGTAACAAGGTCATAAACATAACAAATAGAAAACTAAGAAGATGAAAAACCTCAAATAATAGAGCTATTGTGAAAACTGAATATCTAATAACTTAGATATCTTTTTCACGATCTAACTGTTCAAAATGAAGAACCATATGTTAGGAACCTACTATCAAAATTTTAGTTTGATCCAACGGTGAAGTAAGTTGTAGTTATGATTTTACAGTGATTACTCTCTATGAGAGCGAAAATTACTTTTTCTCTTCTTCTCTCTATAATGGTTGGTGTTCTCTCTTGTTTTAGCCCTAATTTTCTCTCTATCTTTTTCTCATATCCTTCTCTACTTAAATAAGTGTGAGACCAATATTAGGCTTTTCTCCATGTAGGAAGGGAGTCCAATACCTAATAGTGAATAGGAAAAAAGGGAGCCAAAATGTTAAGTCTACTCCTGACCATGTTTGTGACATGTCTAAACATGTTGGGTTGTGTCCATGACATGTCGATGCCCAAAAACAAAAGGACACAACAAAAACGTCTCCAACATCGTGTCCAGTTCATGTCTACCATGTATTAGTATCAAAAATGCGTCTGACATCACGACACGACATTATGGAACCATATCCATGCTTCATAGTTTACGAGGCTCCAACGTGTTTAGCCTCAAGTGCATGAGTTCAAACACGATGCTACGTAAATCTTAGGGAGCAAACTAGAAATCAAGTTGCACTAGAGGCTTGTCAAATTTTGTTTTCAAGATAGTGACTATTGTTATGGCATAATATTTATTTTTCATTTTTTTAACAATATTTGTATCAACTATGCCTATTCATATACTTAGTTGACGAAGCTATTCATTACAATATTGAGCCTTGGTAATACACAAACAAACTTATTGGAGTAAAAGTATGAAGATAGAGTCCCACATTGAATAGGAATGGACAAGTTAAGTAACATATAAGCAAGGAAGCACACAAACATGATGTTTTAAGGTTTTGGATTGAAGTATGATGCAAGTTCATTTATATGATTTGCTTGTAGTCCATTAGTGAAAAACTCCAATCGTTGTTCTCCATATTTGTTTGTACTTTCTTATAAAGGTTTTTCGATGAGTGAAGGTGTGTGCAAGGGAGGACCAATGTAAATTGGTATTTATTTGAATGCCATTCAACAATTTTTCTATTTGATTTTTTAGTGTTTTTATAGACTTGGCGAGGAGAGAGGGAAGAAGAGCATGGCGAGGGAGCAACAAAAGAAAAAAAAATAGTGTTCTTCGTTGAAAAAGTCATATGTCAAATATAGAAAATATTGAACCATTAGTTTGAGATTTATCCTCTAACCCAAACTCTGAATCTATAAGAGTATCTATTATGCCATTCCACTAACTGCATGGTGCTTGTAATTTTAATAAGAACAAGATATCGATTGCATATTGCAAAAATATATAAATTAAATTATCTTAAATTTTATTTTAATTTGTTAAATTTTGTTTTAATCTATGTTATTAGGTATTTTTAAAAAATTTTCTTATTGTCTTTTAAATGATGATATAACAACAATGTTGACAGCCTAATGACTTATTACGTCATAAAAAAGTTTGATAAAATAATTACATATAATTTTCTTTTGTCAAATTATATTTTTAAATTTTCTTTAACTAATTTAACATCATTAATTTTTTAAACACAAATTTAAATACATAATTTGATAAGAAAAAAAGTTACATGTGTCTTATCCAACTTTCTAATAATGTTATAAATTATTAGATTGTTAATATTATTATGACATCATTTAACATTATTACTTAATAGTAAAAACTAAAATAAAAAAAATATTTTTTTAAAAGCAAAAGTAAAAAATTTTAAATGACCAAATTAATATTTAATCTTAAAATATTTGGTCAATTATTATATATGTAACTGAAGGACCTTTATGCTAATATATTCAAAATTGATTCTAATCATTAATTAGTAAGGACTCTTGAGACGTCACACAGGTGATGATAGATGAAGATAGGCCTAACATTACTCTGATATTTTATTTTGATACTTGTTCTAGTGTTCTTGGCCATGGAATTAGGTTGGAATGTGAAACAATTTAAATATAATAACTCGAATAATTAAGATAACTTAAACAATTTAAATAATAACTCCATTAATTCAAATAGTATCTAAAATAATTAGGAGTGTTTAAAAGCTAATCGTTATAGAAGAGAATTTCATATTGCTGACAAGTGATTCAAATAACTCATTTATCTTTTCCTTTCGCTATCTCTTCTTCAAAACATCGGTTGTTTCATGCTCTTTCAATAAATAAGCATGAGGGTAGAATCTTTCCATTTTCTACTAATTGCTGCATCCTGCCTTATCCTCAATGTTGGAGGTCATTAAATCCCCATGATTTGAAATGATAGCCTCATCATGGGGTGGTAAACATGGACTACATAAACACTTTGAATGCTTCACTGCTACATGAAGCAATCACGTTCTTCTCAGCCACGGATAAACTATTTGTGTTTCACCTACCAATTTGCAGTCATTAGAACAAATTCTTTGTTGCAGAAATTCATAAAAAAAGATACGTAGATACTTAACAGAAATACATACCATAATCTAATTACTCCTATATCTGGAAAACATGCAGTGCACTTTAATTTCTCAATTTCTCCTGCAGAACAATCATTGCACCAATTATTTCTCATATCTGATTCATGTGGCCACAGGCTACCAAAGACTACCACAAAATATTATCACAGCTAACAATAAAACAAAGTACTAGCTCTCGAAAGCTTTCTTCCTCTAATTTATCGGTAGACTTTTGACAAAAGCCTTGCGAGTTGATATCATACTCAACTGAACATGCTGTATTGTTTGTAATACACAGAAGTCAAAGACAAATGTTTTGTTCATTATAATTTTTCTTGCAACTTGCTTAGAAAATAGTCATATGTATTGTAAATTATTATTTAAACGCTTATGAATATTTATAATTTTTAGTTACTTGAAAAATAAATGATGTCTCATCTTGATTGCATACTATAAATGAGATTGTGAAGGTTCAAAAATATAACATGAATGTTAAAACATAATTATTCTCGTACTCACTTTTTTAGGTGAATTTTATACCATGAAAAATTAGGAACAGAAGACTTTCACAATCATTTTGCAAAGAATTTTTCATTTAAATATTGGTCATCCCAGTATTTACTATTTAGTGAAATTAGGTGTTCTTCCATTTCCACATAACTATAAGAGAACCATTAACCGTTAGCATAGAAATTGAGAAGCACGAATCTATAGATAAGCTACAGGGCAGCATGAAAACTAATGTACCATTTACCAACTTGCAATTTAAAGAACAGAAACGGTTTCTACAGTACCTATTGGCTAAGGCCAATGTCTCATAGAAATGAAGTTCTGCCATAAACTCTTGGCACTTGAGGCAATACCGAGCAACTTCTTTTGTCAAACCAAATACTTGCAAATTATGATGCAAATTCCGGTTCCTGTGCACGTACAAGTCAGGTAGAGTTCTTCAGATCAACAGTAATTTATGAATCATCTTAAACACTGAACAGGACCAACAATCTAGAAGATATACATAAAATAATGTCTTGGTTAACATTACAGCACAGCATTAAGAAAATGTTTTAATTTTAACAATTTACAGTGCAAGATGATAATCATGAGATCAGAAGTGTGCAGATATAACAAGGCAGAGGGTGAGAACCAGGATAGTGAAATTTGGGGTAAGAAATTTAATTCTGTAAAGATCATATATATTTCAAATGAACTTTCATTTGAGTTATGAACAATTAATAGGAAACCAGACCGTATAAATAAGAACAGTGAACAAGTCTCTCAGGCAATTATTTAAAGCAAAAGTTGTCCTTAGAAGCATCCATGTTGGCTGTAAAGCAAATCGATGCATATATATATTGCCAGAAAGGCAGATTTTATTCCAGAAGCACAGAGAAAAAATCTTGCAGAACCTTGCCTATCATCTATTTGTGCTCCTGCTAAATTATTCCCAAATTTGGTGGTTGCAGCAGTGCCTTGCATAATATGCACATTCTAAAAGCATTCATAACATTAAGTTGCATGGAAATGCTCAACAGGCAAAAGATACTCATGATCAATGCCAAATATATTTTATTAGTTATTACTCTAGTCCAGTCCACTATCTAATATTAAGTCTACCATTATACCCTTTTGCACCTGCTACCTCAAGTCAAACATCCCAAAGTTGCCCAAATCCTGAAATGTTTAGAAGTTATTTGACAGTTTCCCAAAAAATAGTTGTGCAAAGTTCACAGCCACTGAGCCAAGTATCCTTTTATGTCCACTCTAAAATGGCTCCGTAAAAATGTTGCAAACAAGGAGACAACTTACCAATAATCCCTGGGGCAGACACGTGCAATTTGTATGGTTGCACCAATTTCAACTTAGGAGACAACTTGCCAATAATCCCTAAATATCAATCTTATTACAGTATAAAAAGGATTGATTACAATACTGTCTCCTAGAGCAAATGCTCCTATAGAGAAAATACTTCCTTTGCCTACCCAAAGGCCAAACAACCAAAATGAACCTCTTCTCCTTTCAGCACACACAAATATATAACCCCCTTGCTCGCATGACCCATCCCCTTAAATGCTAGCCTCTTCCAACTAACTTAGACCCTTCAAATTCCTTTTTATCTTCTCTTTCCAAATTGTGGGCTCTTTCCATTGCTGACCCAGTATATTAAATCCTCTCCTATACCAGAGTCCATACTAGGGACTCTATCAGAGTAGCTAATGAAGAATTTATAATCAACTAATCACAAAAGTATTTTGGATGCAAACTTTATACCCAACTACAGCAATTCACAACACACCCTTAGTGACTTCCATAAAACATGAAAAATGCATAGTAGTAAAAATGGTACGGTCCATTTAACAGGTGTACTCCACATCCAAAACCATTGCTATTGAATTCTAGAACAGTATACTACCAGCATTAAATACTAAAAATCATCAAGAATAAAATATCACTAGGTACTTAAGTATTTGCAAGATAAAGATGAATGCTTACCTTAAGATGAAGGACTGCTTTTCTGAGGTTTATTGGTATTGTTACAGGCATCTGTGAGCCAAAAAATTGAAGTTTCATCCAGTGTTAACTGGAACTCTAAAGAAAAGCCAAGGGCATCTAAGAATTTCTAGTGCAGGTGTCTCCCAAAGATTTTTAACCAAGAGGAAACCTCCCCTGCTTTTTCCTCATTGCTCTTAAGTAAGGGAACATATCTCTGCCAATTGAACTAAAGTACAGACCTGCAAAGTTTTCAGATTTTGAATATTAACCAATATAAATTCCATGAGAATTGACAGACCCAGCTGATAATTAATATCACTAATTATATTAATGCAAACAGCTTGCTTATTGAGTAAAAAATTCTATTATCAAGATCATATAGGCATTAGGCATACTAAATGTAAATTATACATTATTCAATTCAGAAGGGGATAAAAAAAGCTGAGCAATGCTACAAGCTTTGTAAATATGTCTTCTCTTACACTGTCTACAACCTTATTCCAAGAAGAGGGATTTTGTTCATATGAAGCACAACCTGAAGCAGAGTAACCAAAAACAGAAAGTTCAGAAGGGATGAATTAAAAAGTACATTAAGAAATAAGAATCAAGTGTCAAAGAAATCAAAAGAATGATACTGGAGGAGTATAATACAAACCATACAGCAATATCACATCTGGATGAGTTACAGAACTGTTGGCTCAGCCTCGTTTGCCAACTCACATTTTGGACAAAGAAAAAGCATAACATGATCAACCAGACTTTCTTCTCATTTTGTACCTCAAGTGAATTAATTCTTTCCTAGCAATTATCAATAACTCATTCAATCTTTTGGTGCCTCCATATGAATTTAAAGAAACAAGTTCCCTGTCTTGTATGTCCCTCAAAAGTTTTTCACTTTCAATATGATAATTTCCAGAACACAAAGAATCAATAAGAACTATGTATATAGAGGTATTAGGCCAAAGATCTCTTTGTTTCATTTCTTCATAAAGCTTAAAAGCAGCTTCAATAGCACCATTAGCACATAGGCCAGATATAAGAACATTGTATGCAACAACATCAAGCTTCACATGACAACGTTCCATTATGCTCCTCAATTCTAAAGCTTTTGCAACATTAGCTTCTTTGCAATAGACGTGCATTAAAGTAGTGAAAGTAGCAACAGTTGGAATGATTTGCATCTCAAGCATCAAATCAAGAACCCAAATAGCATTTTCAATCTTCCTTGAATTTGCAAGCCCTCTAACAATAGCGCTCATCGCAACATTGTGGGGGCTAACACCAAGCGTTTTCATTTCATCTTGCAGTTTCAATGCTCCTTTTATGTTTCCAACTCTACACATGCCATTGATTAAAGTGATATATTGTTTATTTGTAGGACCAAAACCACTTTCCAACAAGGCTTGCAAAACACGATGGGCTTTATCAAAATCACTAGTTCTAATGAACCCATTAAAAAGGGCATTGTAGGTATCTACATTAGGAATAACCATTAATTGATTCATTTGTTTTACCAGATCAAGTGCCTTTTTCATCTCATTCCTTTCACAGAAATCGGTAATAAGCATGTTAAATGTAAAACAATCAGTTACATAACCTTCCAGTGTTATCCATCTTAAAATTTTAATAGCAACATCAAATGATTTGGACTTACAAAACCCAAGAATAAGAGAATGCATTGAAAACTTATCTGGCACAAAACCTCGTCTGATCATGTCTTTGTACAACATAAAGCATCTTGCCATGGCATGCCTCTTTGCATATCCATGTAGCAGGATGTTGTAAGTAGCTAAATTGAAGCACAAATTTCTACTCTTCATTGTTGAAAGAATATCATTGACCTTCGACATCTTACCTTTCCTTGAGTGTCGATCTATAATCATGTTGAATGTTTTAGTATCAGGGTCCACACCTTTGTTCAGCATTTCTTCAAAAATATACAAAGCTGCTCTTGAATGTCCATGCTTAAGAAGACCATTGACTAAACTAGTGTACACAGCAGGATTTGGAGATAATAATCCTTTTTCAATTGCCTTCCCTGACAAAAGGAGTGCAGCAACTATTTTGCCCTTCTTGCATAGCCCCGCAATAAGATTAGTGTAAGTAAAACTGTCAGGCAGAAAATCATTTGTAACCATCTCACTAATAAGGGCAACTGCATCAGATAAATTTCCTGATCTACATGTAGAAGTAAGTATTGTATTGAAGATAACATTATCGAAAGCATTGGGAATGCAACAAAGTCTATGGAAAAACTTCCAGGCTTCATTAATATGTCCACCAATGAAAAGTCCTTTCAATAGACCCCCATACGTGACTTGACTTGGGAAATGGCCTAAACTATTCATTTTATCAAACATTGAAAATGCTTTTAATGCATCACCAGAATTTCCATAACCATTTATAATGCAATCAAAAGTAATGGAGTTAGGATCAAGACCCATCCTGCTCATGTGATCCATAAAATATTCAGCCTCTTTAAGTCTCCCATATCTACAGAAAGTGGCAACCAACACATTACATGTAAAGTGATCAGCAACATGACCACTAAAATTCATAATTGCATAAGCATTCAATGCCTCTTTTAAGCATCCCATTTTGCAATAATTGTAGATTAATGTTGAATACAGAATGTCATTTGGCACAAGTCCAGTCTTATACATCTTACACATAATCTCCTTCGCATTATTTATCTTCCCCACCCTGAAAAATCCATTTATGAGCACTGAAAATGTAACAACATCAGGATTCACAGAAACTTTTAACATATCTTCCAGCAATTGCACAGCTTCTTCAAGCATGCCTTTCTTACACAATCCATCAATCATTGCTGTATAACTAATATGACCAACTCTCACCCCATCCATCCTCATTCTCTCAAGAATACTGGAAACCATTCCAAATTCAGTATGCTTGTGTAGCCCATTCAAAAGAGTCCCATACGTCACTTCATTAGGTCTCAAACCATGTGATACCATAACATCCATTAGTCTCATTGCCTCCCCAATGTTACCCGTCCTACAGACCCCAGCAATCAAAGTATTGTAAGTGATACAGTTGGGTAACAAATTAAATGATGACATCTCATTAAAAACTTTAGCAGCAACTCCAATTTTCCCCTCCTTAACAAATCCATTAATAAGGGTATTATAAGTTATCTCATTAGGATACACCATATTCATTCTCATCCTTTTCAACAATAAATAACCTTTTGCACTCCTGCTTTCCCTGCACAAATTATCTATCAACACATTATATGTACAAACATCTGCAGCAATACCCTTAGATGCCATGCAGTTGATCAGCTCAGATGCTGCTTTGTACCTTCCTTTTTTGCAATACCAATTAAGCAAAGTATTGTAAGTGACTGCAGTTGGATAAACACCACTGTCTTCCATTTTCCTCAAGAGAAAGCCAGCATTTTTAAACTTCCCTCGTTCACACAAGGCACTCAACAATATGTTGAATGTGGCAATATTGGGACAAATCCCCTTGGCAAGCATTCCTTTGAAAAAAGACCAAAACATATCAACTTTCTGCTCCTTCACAAGGGAACCTAACACCATGTTACAAGTATATACAGACGGCTTCAGTCCCCGAAATCCCATCAAGTAGAAAGTCTGCACAGCATCTCCAAGCATCTTGTCCTTCAAACAGACCCTAATCAGGAGGTCAAAAACAGCCGGGTTTGAGTTGCAAATGGGGTATGTCTCCATCAAGGCACCAAAAACAGAGTTCAAACCAATGGGCAGTTGCAACAGATGCTTCAAGGTTGTTTTGGCAAAATTGTACATTCTAGCTCTAACAAGTATGTGGGTACTAGTGCAGATAATATGAATAACATGATTGAGCTCCAAATTGGGTTGCTTTATGACCCAATTGAGAAATTTCAGAGCCAACCTTCCATGGACAGGCCTAAGGGAAGCTAACCTATATTTCATACAGTTCAGTGACTCCCAACGGTGCACAGTGAGAAAAGCGTATATACTCTTCTCCATATCCAAAATCATCCAATGATTCCAAAAGTACAAACTTTATACTGAAAATCATAAACAAAGAGGGAAAAGAAAAGGAGGGTTTAGAAAGGGAGAGAGTAACTAGTAAGAGCAAGAAGGCAGAAGGAATAAGGGCTTACCTTGAATGACAATAGAACGCAATATTGAAGGATGGTTATCTTCTTCAATATACAAGGATTTTGAATAACCGAAAGATGGGCTTCCTACGAATAAAACCTTTTCAAAACATGCTACCAATTTCATCATTGACATACGAATTGACGAATGTGTTGTTAATTTCCCAAGTAACTTGTTGGCTTGTGCTCAAGCTTCAAACCCTGGTTTCGAAACCGACTGCTTTTGAGAAGAGAGATTACAAAATATACCTTTATCTTATATGGTTTTCTGTTCAAATTCAATTCAATTATATCTTCAAGGCTTAAATATTAATTTAATTTTTAAAAATAATTTTAATTTTATTTTCAAAATTTTTATTTATTTATTTTAATCTTTAAAAATTTTATTTACTTTAATAATTAAATAATTTATTATATATCAAAAAAGATAATTTACTACAATCAAGAAATAACATAATTTTATATCAAGACACTTAACGATATTAAACTAAATAATAAAATATTTAAAAATATCTTTTAATAACAAAAATTGTATATCTATTAAATTTTTTATAATATAAATTATTAAACTATAAAAATTATTATTATATTATCACTTAAAAATGATAAAATTTAAAATTAAAATATTATTTAATATTAACAATTAAAATAAAAAACTAAAATTAAAATCTTTTAAAAAAATTAAAATTAAAAGACATTATTTTCACTAACTAATTTTATATTATAAAAAAATTACTACTTAAACAAATCTCATGTGGTATTATTATATTCATTCTTTTTTTTTTTCAAAATTCATGAATATTCTTTCTATTTTTTAAATTCATATAAATACATTAATAAAGCTAAAATATATTCAAGTGGGTTAGAAATTCTTACTGTCACAGTCGTCTGGCCTTGGCGTATCTGTTTCTGATCACATATTTCGTTGTGGTTGCAGGTCTCAGGAGTGTTCTACAATTTCCTTCTAGTCGCTGTCATCGCAAGAGCTCGGTCTTCATCGTTGTTGCATAAAGGCCGAATCTAGTGCCACATTGTTGAACGCATGAAACTGGTGCTTCTTGCCAGCTAATGCTTGTTCATCGTCAATCAAAAATGAAATTTCCTATTCGGCGCTTCTTTAATTTGCTATTTGCTAATAATAATTGGTTTTACTTTTAGGCTTTTAGCTAATACTTTAATTTGGTAGCAGTAATTAGTTAAGTTGCCAAGAATTTTAGATTAATTACTAAGATTACTTTCCATATATTATCTGAAAAAGATGTGTTGTTTCCTGGATATGTAATTTTTCAAATAGAATAATGTCAATGTGTTCTCTGTGATGTAAATCTTGTAATGTCTTTTTTCTGGATATGTAATGTTCAAATAGAATACACAATTTGACTTTCATCACTTGATGGTTGAGAGTAATAGTTCTAAATTCTGTTCAATTGTTACATGTTATTACATTACTAGTTTTGCAAATTAAATTAACATGAGTTTCTATCAATCTATTTGCAAATTGATTTATGAAGTCAAGTTAATTGCATCATGTAATTGTATAAGACTTGAAGTTAAGTTATTAATTGTTTGTTTCTCATAATAATTTATTTGATTATTCATTATTAACCTTTGCAATTAGAACTTAGAATTTAAGATGTCATCTGCTGAAGTCTCATCATCACAAACATCTAGTCAAAATTCATCTCAAAGATATGTTAGAGGGAAGACAGCTCCAGCTTGGGGGCACTATAAGCAAATTGCTGAGAAGGGTGGAAGAATAGCTATGTTGTGTCTTTATTGTGATAAAATTGTTAGGGGATATGGTATTAATAGGTTCGAGAATCATTTGGCAGGAAAAAAAGGTCAAGTTGAGCGGTGAAAAAAGGTTCCTAGATATGTTCGGTTTCAAATGAAACAACTAATCAATGAGTGTAAAAGCTATAAAAGAAAAGTCCAAGAACAAAGTGAGGAAAGTAATGCTTTTGATGATGGCCCATTGAGAATAGTTGATGATGAACTACAAGAGTCAATAAGAGGAATATCAAGGCCACCAACTTCCTCCAACCCTCAACAAGGGAAAAACACCTCTCATATGGGTGACTAGCTCATGCTTAGAATAACTCTTGGAGTTCAACCTACTTTGAAGAAAGCATTGCAAAGTAAGGAAGTGATAGAAAAATGTGACTTAACAATTACAAAATGGATAATAAATGTTTGTGTTATTTAATGTAGTTAATTTATCATATTATCACCCTATGATTGGTGTTATTAGTAGCATGGGTCTAGGGTATAAAGATCCAAAATTTTATAGAGTTTGTGACTCTTAGTTAAATAAATGGGTTGAAGATGTGAAAAAACTTGTTGATAGTTATTGAGATGCTTGGAAGAAAATTGGATATAGTCTTATGACTAATGGATGAACTAACCATTCTAGGAGAACTCTCATTAATTTTTTAATTTATTGTCTTAAAGGAATTATTTTCTTAAAGTTTTTTCTATGTTTCTCGTGCTTTTAAAATTGTTGAAATGTTATATAAGCTTTTGTAGGAAGATGATGTTGTTTGTTGGACCTAATAATGTTGTCCACATGGTGACAACAAATGCTGCAAATTATGTTGTTGCTGGTAAGTTATTGGAACAAGAGTTTCCTAAGATATATTGGTCTTCTTGTGCTGCTCATTACATTAATTTGATGTTGCAAGACATTGAGAAATTAGAGGAAGTAAGTGAACCTGTAACACGTGCTTCAAAAATCACCAAATACATATATAATCATTTTTATGCATTATTCTTAATGAGACAACATATAGGTAGAAGAGAAATACTTCCTCCAACTCTAACTTGATTTACCACTAATTTCATTGCCTTGCAAAACATATTGGCTCAAAAGGATGCATTAAGAGCTATGGTGACATTTAGGGATTGGACAAGTTCAACTTATACCAAAGACTCTAAGGCAAAAAAATTTGTAAAACAAATATTGGATGTTGGGTTTTGAAAACAATGTGTTGATATTGTGAAGCTTATAGAGTTATTGGTTTGCATGTTACATATTGTTGATAATGAAGACAAATTGGTTATGGGCTTCCTTTACCATGCTATGTATAAAGCTAGAGAGAAGATGGTTAGGAGGTTTCAAAAAAATAAAAAGAAGATAGAGTCTTCCTTGGACATATTTGATAGACATTGGGACTCATAAACTTTGTAAAATTCTACATGTTAGTGGTTATTAATTAAAATCTAGCTTTTTGATTCAATGCTAAATAATTTAACAAGCATAAGACAACATTTGACCTTTTGGATGTCATTATAAGTATTCACATGGAGATCTTGAGTTGCAAGATAATGTGACAAAAGAAATAAAGATATATAAAAATTATGAATTAAATTTTAAGAGACGATCTACGATACATGGATGAAACACGATCATGTAAGGTAAATTTAATGTTTGATACTTAAATAACTTTATTCACTTGTAGAATTATAATACAATATTATGTTCATTATATTGATATATTTCATTATATGTAATATTCTATATCTATGGTAGGATTGTATGCATGTGGTGTACCAAACTTGTAAAACTTGGCTACGCCTGTGTTTAAGCCAAATTTGTAGTGCTTTAGGTTATGAAAGAAATTGGAGTTATTTGAACACATCCATTCAAAGAAAAAGAATAGGCTAAAGCACCAAAAGCTTAATGATCTTGTTGATGTCCATTACAACTTGAAGTTACAACAAATATATCATATTATTATGTTTATTATTCTGTAATTGTTTATCTTTTGTGCTAAGATTTTTAAATGTTGATTTATGAGAATTTTGATGAATTTAGGAATCGACTAAGGCACCAAAATTATGACCCAATCAATTTTGAAACATTGGAAGATAATTCTAATTGGGTATTAGAGGAGTCACCACCATTCTTAACTCATGAAGAGATGAAATGGAGACTTTAAGTAATGATCTTGCAAATATGTCTATCAATCAAATTTAGATTACTTGATGTTAATTGATAATTGCTAATTTTTATCTATAATGATGTTGCCATAGATCAATTAAACTTGGATGAGGATGATGACGATGATGCATAAGACAACACCATGCAAAATGTGAATATAAATGAAAGCAATATTAGTGAAGAGTCTTATTTCTTTGATGGAGAAAGAGCACCTAAAGTACCTCTTGACAGAGAAAGAGCACATGAATTCGACCTAACTTTGGATCCTTAGATATAAAATATAAATGTTAATGCAATTCGTGTTTTGGTTTTTTAACTTGTTTATGAACTTATGTTATTGACTTACTATTTATAAACTTTTGTTGTTATGAACTTTAATATTTTAATTGTTATTTTGGATATTAGATAGTTTACCATGACAACATTTTAAATTTGGAGTATGAATTTGTGTTATTATGAACTTTATTTGTTATTTGGGAGTATTAATGTTATTTGTTATTTGTTATACACACATATATATATATATATATTTAATATATACTAGTCCAATTAATGACATTTTGACTTAATCAATGATCCATTAACTAAATACCTTGATTGGGTCAAATTTTATAACATTGTGTGAAAAAATTTTATACGGTATATTTATCTCATGATTAAATGAGTTTAGTTTGTAGCTAGTAAATTAGGTCATTTACCCATATAAAAATTTTAAATTTTTTTAATTACTTTAAAGTAAAAAAATTCTTTTTATAGAAAAGACGATGGGTCAATTTATTTAGATTTAAAACAATTATTTATGAAAAAAAATTAAAATAATCGTTTATTTAAGAAACATGTACAGATAATAATTATTTTTTAAATAAAATAAAAAATTACTTATTTTAAAAATAAACAGTTTAAAGAAATAAAAAAAGTTTAGAAAACTACTTATTTCTTTTAAAAAAATATCTTTGTAAAAATAATAAATACAAACAAACTGGTCCAATAACACTTCAATAATAAAATTTAAGAAATAGAAAAATAAATATAATTAATTTGTAAGAAAATGACATTTTTAAAAATTTATAGAAGTAACCAAGAACAAAGTTACCTCAATAAATAATGGGTTAATTATATTTTTAATTTTGAAACTTTTTAATTTTTTTAGTCAATAATTAAAATTTTGATTGATTTTAGTAATTAATGTTTTTGTTTAAATTTTTAGTCCTAATCAAAATTATGATAAAATATTAATTTTAGACTTTAACAATATTTTGGTCTTATAAATAAAATATTTTTTATTTTAATTTTTTTTTTAAAAAAATTAATTCTTTAAATATTTTAAAATAATATTTTAATTTTTACTATTAAATAACAACATTAATTAATAAAATAATAATAATATAATAATATCTATTGACTTGTCATGTTATAAAGTCTTATAGAGTTACATATAATTTTAAAAAAAATTATATTTTTAAATTTTTATTTATTTAAAATAATTAATTATATTAAATTAATTTATTAAAAATTAAAAAATATAATTCATAAAAGAAAATTATATGTAATTGACCTATCATCAAGACATGATAAATCAATAGACTATTAAGGTGATCGTTACATCATCAGTTAATAATGTTATTTGATAATAGGAATTAAAATAAAAAAAATATTTTTTTATAGGATTAAAACTAAAAAATAAATTTGAATAACTAAAATAAAAAATATTGTATTTTATATGAAAAAAATTATGTAAGTCCTAATTTTATTATATTTTGTAATAATTAATTTTATGATAGTTTTTAATTGATAAAAAATGCTTCAAAATAGTGTTTAATAGATAACCATTTTCTAGCAACTTTTTATGAGATTTTGTAGCAATTTTAAATTGCTTCTCTCCCTTTCCATCTCTCAGTTACAACTGCAACAAATTTTAACGTTAACTTTATTATTATTTTAATATCTTTTGTGACAGCTAATTTTTTTTATAATTTTTATGGGTCATAAAATATTTTAAAATAGTGTTAAATTTATAACCATTTTCTGCGATTTTAAAATTCTTCTCCTCTCTTTTTCCTCTCTTCATTGCAGCTGCAACAAATTTCAATTCACACATACATTAAAAAAATTTCCAATCCAATCTTAACTTTCCACATTCAATCGAATCTATAGCGAAACGGGAATATTTCCAATTCATATAAACCAAAATTAAAAGAAAAGAAAACATTACAATCAGAATGAGAGGAAACTGGCGATGTAGTATGGGAGCTCCCAGTTCTAGAAAAATTAGTAGATAGTTCTGACAAAGATGTATTCATGATTCCGATTGATTTTAATATGATATATATTTAATTTTTAAAATTTTAAAAATAATTAATTAATAATATTTAAATACCTATCATATAAAAATTAATTAAGACTAAAAAATAGATAATAACTCAACCCCACTTAATAGTTTCTGTTCAGTCCTCTCACTTGAGGAGTTGAGATCACGATCCTCACCAACAAAAACTACAATGCTATCCCTCACACCACCGAAAACACCATCGAAGCCAAAATCTATAGAAGGAATTCCATATCCCTTTTCTCTCAACAGTGTGACGGCGTTGATTGACAATTTTTTACAATTTAAAACTTTCAAAATTTTATTTTTATCTATTAAAATAATAATTAAATAATTAAATTAATATTATGTTATCATTTTAACGGTGATATTATATAATAGAAACTAAAAAAATTGATAAACAAAAATATTAAGAATTAAATCCAATCAAAATTTTGACTGTGAATTAAAAATGAAAAATTTGAAAAATTCAAAGAATAAAAACATAATTAACTAAAAAAATAATTGATAAATGATCAAACATAAGTCATTTTTAATTAATCAGAATTTTTAATTAATTATTAATTAAGAAAAAAATCACAATCATTCTTTATATTTTTAATTTTTTTAAAAAATTTGTATGATTGATTTGAAAGTCAACCCATTTAATTGCATGCCAATGTGGACTGATTGGTATATGGTATACCCAACTCTAGGTGAAAAGGTTTGGTGAATTATGAGTAATGATTGGTGAATATTCTTTTTATTAGCTCATATTGCCTGTCATATTATGTAAATGGTGTCCACCAATTATTTTTAGTGAATTATATACATCGTGTTTACCTGTTTGGTGAATATTTGACGAACAGATACCGTATCACCAGCGGCACTAAAACAAATTCTGTTTGATAAGAAAAATGGTGAGTAGTATTGATGTATATAAGAGAATTTTCCTAATGTTCAATATAACATGTTTGAACGAACCAGTTCAAAATCTTGCAATAGAATTCTTAGGCAGCAGGTGTTCCCTGTGCTGTTCAATATAACATGTTTGAAGTTTGAACGAACTAGATTCTAATTAATGCCGAGTATGGAAGTGCCATTTCATAGAATAGATAGTATATTAAAATTGCGTTTCACACATCTTTTTACCCGAATGCAGCACAAATGAAATTACCAGAATTGGTAAATAGTAATTTATGTGCAATTTCTGAAGGCATAGAAAGTACATTGAGAATCTCAACATGAAACTGAACAAAAGCTAAGAAACGCAGATAGAAAATTTGTAGACCCATCATAATAAGAAGTGGTGACTGTGAAAGGGATCGAATTGAAGTAACACAAAAAAAAAAAAAACTAGTCACTTTTTAATCCACTTAACTTCTTACTTGAATTAATAGTCCAAACGTAGCTCTATGCCTTAGATGACACTATGGCAGAGCCCTTCCTGCATTCTCCCTGTTTGTCATTGTATGGCACTAAACAAAGAAGATTGGTGAGAGAATCTTAAAGCAATTTGTGATATTTTCATTGGGAATGAGAAATATATTTTCTTACGGCCAACATTATAGCAAATATCTTTTAAGTTTTGCAATGCACAGCCACAGCTTTTATGGTATGGCCTCCGTTCAACCTCCATGTCATTCATTGAAATTGCTCCTTCAAAGACACGTTGAAGAATCATGTGAGATGCTCCAGTGGCCATTCTTTTCTTCTCCTAATATGTTAAGATCCTTCTTTCTTCCTAGTTGTATCTTGTATGTATATATACTAGGTTACATATGACTAAATGACTAATTATGGCACGGCATGTGGTGAAGAAATCAAGAGGAGAAAAGTTAATGTGGCTCTATGCTTTCACCAATGTTTCAAGACAAATTATCTTCTTAAAAATGGGAATAATGTTAGGTACAAATTACTTTTCATGAAGCAAAGCACGAGGGAGTTAGTATCCACATTCTTCTTTCTCAAACAAATTATGTTTTAAATTTTGATCATTATTATCGTAAAAATTCTGATTGGTCAAGTTCAATTCAAAACAATTTGTGCATAAATAATTTCGCATTAATCAGTTCTCTTAATGACTCTGAGAAAGGAAGATCTAGAGTTTATAACTTCAATAATAGTTTTTTTAGCTTATTTCAATAAATTTTTTGAAATACCTTGATCAAAATAAGATTTCTTTTTATTTTATAGATCTAAGAAATTTTAAAAGCCAGTTTATGACATAATTTTTCATTAATAAGTATCTATGAAATAAATACTTAATTAAATTATTTACCCAAATCTATTCTTAGTTTAGGGAGAAGTTAATAATTAGACTACTCCTTTTCTTTCAGATTCTTGCTTTGTTAAAGAGTCTTTGCCGCTAGTTGTAGTTATGCTAGTCACAATGGTTTTGGATTAGGATTCTCCGATGATAATAGATTTCAAAATAATGAAATCTTAGCAACCTTTAAAATTGTCTACTTAACTTAAAAAGTGAACGGCATCTTCTAAGCAGCATAGGATATATCACTAACCTTACTTTAATTACGAAGTCAAAAGGTAGATAAGATTACTAGTACTTCCATGATAGTAATGGTAAAGTTCCGAACTTATAGATCCTGTTTAAATAAATATAGGTATAACTATTTATAAATAACATAAATTGACTTTTTTATACGTTAAAATTAATTTATACATTTAATTGTTATTGTAGTCTTTTATTTAATTTTTTAAAATATTAAGATGCATAAATTGATTTTAATTAGTTAAAGAAGAAGCTCAAAATATTTGATTTTTTCTTTTCTTTTCAAATAAATTATAGTAATTAATTATTGACTTTCCCCCTTTTCTTATGCATCCAAATTAGGATTGATAAAATAATTTATTTATTCACTATCTTTTCAGTCCATTTACGTGAAATCTAATCTAATTAGTCACCTATATGTATATATATATATATAGTCCAATTATCTAAAAAATTTGATCGATCATATAATTCTATATGTAGATAACAATCTATGCTAAGCTATTTTCAAATTGAATAGATAATCTAACTAACATTTTATGGATCAAAATAGTACAACATAATCTTTTTATATTTGATTTTTTTAATTCAATTAAAAAATTAAAAATTTATTATATATTAATTTTACAAATTATTCAAAATAGTTTAATTTTAAAAATAACTAATTATTTTTAAAAATTATCTTAAAAAATCAATAAAACAAATAATCATTCTTAAAAGTGAATGAAATAAATAAAATATTTATAAAAAAATTTAAATTTTTAACATATTTTATGGATAAATGAGAGAATATTTTGAAATAATTATAAA
>JAMLFT010003193.1:0-22770 GCA_026544285.1 Pachyrhizus erosus | reverse complement strand
TTATAAAATAATTTTTTTTAAGAAGAAGATATAATTTGCTTCTTAAAAAAAGTAAAAAAATATTTTTTTAAAATAATAAATAAAATTTTAAATATAAAAATATTTTATTATAAAATATTAAAAATAAAAATTTTAAAAATAAAAAAATTTAATTGTAATGGATAAAATAAAAATTTTAAAAATAATAATTTAATATAAAAATAATCAAAATTCCATATATCAGTTCAAATTAATTTAAATAAAAATAAATTACTTTTTCATTCAAAATTAACGTCTCTATCCATTAATTATAATTCTCAAACCTGTCAATAATTTTATAATTATATTTTTAACGTAAATTTTGATGTCATAAAGACAAATTTATTTACAAAAATAATTTTTATTATATTTAGTTTTGTTCATAAAACTATAACCAAATTACCTTGTGTTGAATTCTATTATGATTATCCATATTATTTTAAATAAATTAGTTTTAAAAATAAATGTAATATTATGTTATTAATTTTTTATATAAGTATTTATAAATAATTATAAAATATATCATTTTTTTATATTATTCAATTCAAATACATACCAAATATAATTTACATAAAAAATAAAATAAAAATTAAATTAATATAAAATTATATATAAAAACTTAATTATAAAATATTATCTTTTAACATAATTAGTTTCTATCCACTATTGTTTTTCAAATTATACTACAATAAAAGTAAAAAAAATGTGTAATAGTTACCTTTATTAAAAATTAACTCTAAAAAAATATTTAAGATATTAGATTTGTCTAATAAAAATTAACATGTTTGATGTTTTTATTATCTCATAAAATAATCCAAGGACAAAAAAAATATCTCCGTGATATTAATTATTAAGTTTTAAAGTTAAAATTTTATAAAAAGAGAAATTAGGTTTGTGCAAAATTTTAAATTTATTAGTAATTTAACATAAATTTATAATAGAATATTTATAAAAAGGTAAACTTTTAATATTAATTAAATGATAAATTATGACATAAAAAAGATAATTATTTAATAGAATTTTAAAATTTAAATATAGATATTTAAAACATAATAATTATAATTATGATTCATAAATAAATTAAATATTTCTGACATATCATACGATAACACATAATCTAAAAATTTATGTAATTGATATGTATTAGTTAAAATGAATTGACATATGTTTAATGGAAATTATTAAAGAAAATAATTTTGTATATAGTATAAATGTAATATAAATCATTAGACTAAATTCAAATACAACGCACTTAAAGAAGTAATATTAGCAAGTCAGCTACCAACAATTGTATTCACATGTGCTGCGTGTGGGTCATTTTTATATAAAATTATTATTGGTATAACAAAGCCACTTTTGTTTATATTACAATTATAAAACCACGTTAAACCCAACTAATTTAAGTAAAGTTTAAATAATGAATTAGGGGTACCAATACCAAAGCCCACACAAAGTTAAGATAATATTATTGGGCTAAGTGGCCCAATTTCCTTGTAGGGTAGGTGTTTATATTTCTTAAGCCACTTCCAGCCATAGCCAAAAATAAAAAGCCACTAGCACTCTCTTAACCAAAAACAAAGAGTAAAAAAAAAAAAAAAGAAGAAGAAGAAGAGCAAAAGCACTTCCACCCCAACAACCAAAAAATAAAGAAAGAAAAAGCCACTTACGTTTGCAAAATATACTAAAAGGAATAATGCAGTTTTAATGGAATGGCCACCAAGGAAGCATTATTTGAGTCTTAATAAATAAATCACGTCCTTTGGTGTTTATTTTAGTTTTTTAAGTTAAAAACATCCACTACTCTATTATTATAAGACGCATAAACAACATAATCAAGGGACTATTAAGTGGATCCAAATTGATTTTTGCTCCAAATAAGTAGAACCAGCATGTGGGATGGAACCTTTGTGTCTCACTCAAGTGATGATCCATCCAAGTCCAAGTTCAACTGAATCCATCCTTAATTATATTCATATACAACCAACAACCTCTCTTCTTTTATTTATATATATATATATATATAATCCAATTTTATTAGTGATGTTTCATTTGAAGCCTAGAAAGGAACAAATAATTAGTAGAAAATGCCTTTTTTTCTAACTCCCTTTGTTCTATGCACTCATCATGCTCTTTTAATATATTAGCATCTATTCACTATACTATATTACTATATACTATTTATTAATTAGTATTTTTTTGATTTGTTGAAATTGAAAACAAATATAAAAAAATTTATACCAATCTACACATCCTACATAATCAATTAAGTTAGATCCCTTACTTATAGATTAATTAGTACACAGTTGTTTTATCTTCATCAGTGTTTTAAATTTAAGTCTTAATTAATAAATTAAATTAAATATTAAAAATAAATTATCATCCATAATAATTTTATCCTACTCAAATAAAAATACCTCTCATTAAATATTTATGTATTTTCTCTACTAAAAATAACACTCATCATGCCCCCTTCTTCTTTAGCAAAGCAACCTTTTAAGTTGTTTCCTGTTATGTATTAATTAATTAATAGATTGAAGTGTGTCTCTATGTTTGTGGACGATTCCAACGCAAAAATCAAGACATGCAAAGGACTCAAGTTTTGTGGAACCCCCCAAAAGAAGAAGAATTAAGCTTTGGTCAAATTATGTGGAACCCTTAACAAGCAAGTTGCCATAAAATGATTAAATTAAACTTATGGTTATAATGAGGTGCACATATGAGCAACTTTGGTCCAAAGTTTAGGCTATAGTCTATAATAGGCGTACTCTATTGTACTGTACCTTTTAGAAGAGAAGGAATAAAAAAAAAAATCTAACTGAAAATAATAGTGGCTATGTTTTAATATGTTTGACAAGGACAGATATAGATCATGGTGATCAATTATTTGCATTTGTAGGACAAGGTTAGAGGAATAGGGAAAGTTCAAGCAAGAAAAACCGGAATGGTGTTTACCACTATAGTTTATATATCCATTACATTAATTTCTTGTGCTCCAAAGATGATGTATGGTTGAGCTACCTCTCCTAGGTAGTAAGTAGGTGGTAACAATCTTTATGCTCTGATTGTTTTTCACAAGTGTCAAGAATTCTGAGCAAATCTTACAAAAAGTTGAGGATGAAATCTCACCAATGATCATGGATCCTTATTCTATCTATGATAACCAAGAGAATGGTCCATTTGGTTTACATGTTTCTTGTACTTATTTTACCTTTTAATTAACTTTTATAGACGTAGCTTTTAATATTTTTATTCAACTTTTTTTTTCCCTTTTCTCTATTATTCTATTTTATGCCTTATTACATAAAAAAAAAATATAGACAAAGTTAATAGTGTGTAGAAGTATTTATACAATTAAATAATATGTAAAATCGACCCAACTTAATTTTACTCAGCTTATTTAAATTTGATAATTTTTTATTTAAGTATTAAATTTTATTTTTAAATATAAAAATCCATTGACCCAACTAATCGGAATTATTTTTGTTATTATTATTATTTATATTTTTTTACTTATTTATATTTATTATTTACAACTTTTAGAAAATTTAAGTTTTTTAAACTTGATTTACTCGATCTATTATTGATCATGGTGATTTGATTTAAAGTTTAACAAGAAAAATATACAAATCCAATTTTAACCAAAGTAACTTAGTCAAAGATATGTAACAACATTAATCAATTTTGAATCAATCTAACATGTATAAATCCTTAAGAGTGTGTACTTTTCCTCTAATTACATAAAACTTTTTTTTTTTTATCATTTTTATCATTTTTATCATTTGAATTCTAATTTTTATCATATTAATTTTTATTTTATCATTGAAAAGAATTATATATTTAACTTTTTTTTTATTAATATCTTTTAAAATTTTAAAATAAATGTTGACATATTTATAATCTTTTATATGCTTTTTATGTAGTTTTTAAAGGTCAGATCTTTCTTTGTTTTTATCACATTATACATTATATTTATTAATTTTTATTCCTTTCTTTTTGTTCTCTCTTAAAATATATGCACTTAAAAATGTGCAAAGTTATTTTTCTAAAAAATTATTTAAGATTATATTTTACTTTAACAATTAATCATCGATAATTATAATTATTTATTTTGTATAATAATAGTAACTTAACAGTTAAATGATTAAAAAGTTAGTTTAAGAATTTAGTAACATATTTACATTACATTAAAATAAATACTGGTCACGTAATTTTAAAATAAAAAGTTTAGAATGTAAAGTTGTTTTTAAATTACATTGAATTGATTTTTATATTTAATTTTTACTGACATAATTTAAACCAAATCCAACCCTTTTTTTATTTTTCTAATGTTATTCTTTAAATATTTTTTATTATTTTGCTTTTATTTTTATTCGTTATCAAGTTCATTAACTTTCAACACAGTGTAAAATTTATTATTTTATATCCCAGGTTCTCTTTTATTTTATAAATTTTATATTTTATACTAATTTTCATTAAAAGAAAAATAAAAATTAGCGTTGGCTTTTCATTAAAAGTCGACGTTAATGACTATTTTATCATTGGCCTAAGCCATCGCAATGAAAGTCACCTCTAATAGATAAAGTTTGGCAATAAAAAAAATTTGTCATTGTGAACAACGTGTCTCCATCCTTTATAGCCAGTGATGACACTACAACTACTATTGTTTTTCTTATATTTTTTTTGTTGTTGTTGTTTTCTTATATGTTGTTATAGATTGATAGAATCGATGTGGTTCAATATAATTTTTATTTTTCAAATATTTTAAAAAATATTAAAATTTTATTTAAGTAAAATTTTATATGATTAAAATATTTTCTTTCATTTTTCATGTTATCATATATATGTATTTCATAATAAATTAAAATTTGCATATAACAAAATTGTATAAAACATCACCATGACTCATTCAAACACGATCATTCAAGAACCTAATAAAAAAATCAAGAAAAAGAAACTAGGGCTATGCATGTCGCAATGTTGTACCTAAACCATCCTCACAACTGTCACATGGATGAAAGCCCCTTTCTCTCTATCATGCTTTGCATTGCTCTTGTGTTTTATTAAAAAATGGGAAGAAGGGGGTTGAGTTGCACTCAAATTACAAAAAGTAGTGTTAGCTTACTTGTTGGTAACACCAATGCTAATAATATTAATGTGAGTAATTATATGAAGTGTAACTAATGTTTATTAACAAGAGGAGAAAAAGGCTAGGAGAGGGAGAGGGGTGAATTTTCAAACTCCAATTTCTCACTTAAATTACAAAAAATAGTGTTGGCTTAGTTGTTGCTTAGACCAACACTAATAACATTAATGTAAGTAATTCAATGGAATTTAACTATTGTTTATTAAAAGGAGGGAACAACGTGATAGATATTTTTGTCATAGCATGTTTGGATAATTTATTTTTAAAGAAAATAATAACTTATTTTCAGAAGCCTTTTTTTGAAAGTTAATGAAAAAATGTTTTGAAATAAGTTAAACCAATCGTGTACCAATTATTTTTTTGAAATATTGTTTTTAAGAGAAATAATCATTTCTTTTTTAAAATTCTCTTTAAAGCTGTTAAAAGCAAGATATTATTTTTTAAGCTACCTAAATAAATATTAAATAAACAGCTAATGTAAAAGACTTATAAAATTAAGAGCTAAGATCCCTTTAATAATTTATTTACAATTTGAACTTATTTTATAATATAAACACTTGTGTAAGTATTTTATAGAACTTATAAGAGTAACTGATAATATATTTATAAAGTATTTTCAATTTATTTCAATAAATTTTCTAATAAAGTAACTTATCAAAACAGCATATAACTTATATAAAAAGAATTTAACCCCCTGTCTTGTTTGACTATTAAAATAACCTATCATAAAACATTTATATATAAAATACTTATTTAATAAGACTTTAATTAAATTACTTATCCAAACACGTTCTAAAAATATAATCACTTGCTTGTCTTTTCCACAGCATTTTATTCAATTATAGGGCGGTGTAATTAAATAAAATTAGAATAACCTTGAAGGATTCTCATGCATGCATGCATGCATTTGAGATCCATGAAAATACAAGCTTCTATGGTCCCTAGATAGGGCCACATGAAAGTCCCATTAACTTGGAATGTATCAACTCAAATTAAAAGGTTTTTATTTTTATAAGCTTACACAATAGCATCCCCTTCATATGTGAGGAACAACTTATGACCATCTAGAATCCCAGAGAAAGGGACTGTATCACGTTAACCGAAATAAACTTAATAAGCAAATCCGCTTATTAAGGGCGTTGTCCAAAGCACTCACTTTGCTTGAGGAGCTCTTTCACTAAATAACTAATTATAATTTTGAAGAAATCCCAAAGTAGACATCACATTGTTAATCATTCTTTAAGATTATTTTTTCCCCTTTTGTAACAGAAAACAAAAGGCTAACATTAATACTGTATCAGGAGTACTAAAAGCATACAAGAAGGCCAGATATATTATATATGATAATTTGACATTATATCATTTTCAACTTTATTATTATAATTTGAGTTCTAAATAGAGTTACTCGATATATAAGAATCCACGAATATTAAGTTGACTTGAATAAAATTGGATTAAATTTTTTAAATAAGATGTTGAATTTAGGTTATATAGATTAAAAAATATTATTAAGAGTGGAGATTTCGTTAAAAATAACTGTCTTGATTTTTTAACAACTGATAAAATTAACTAATATTTCACACTTATATTATAATAAAAAATATGAAAATTTTAAAATTTGATTCGTTATTAAAATATAAAAAATCATATTGTGTGATCATGAATTTTTCAAATTATCCCTTTTATAGTGTGTTTGGATTGCACAAGAAAATAATAATGAGAAGGAAATTAAATGGAACTAGTGTGAGAAAGAGAGTTGGATTGTGAAAAAAATTATAAGAGTTTATTAATTTATATCTTTTATATGTTTATCAAAAACTTACACCCCTTATTTATACTGTTTAGCTTTTAGGAAGGTCATACATCTTAAATTTGAGTTATATAAGTGAAAAGATGATATAGATAAAAAATAAAAAAGAGAGAAAGAAGAGAGAGTAAGTGACAAATGTAATAAGTGATGTGATGAAAAAAAGAAGAGAGAAAAAGAAAAATAAGGTGAAAAAAATGATAAAAGAGAAAGTGAATGCATGATAAGATTTATTATTTAGGAAGAGTGGGTGAAGAAGAGAGATTTTAAAGAAAAAGAAGGAGAAAAGATGAAAGTGTTAAGATAATTTTGTTTAATTAGTATAAAATTTTTATTTCTTTTTTAACTATTTTAGGATTTGTAGGGCTTCATGTTAGTTTTAGTTTTAAAAATTTTAAAAGGAAACTAAGTTTCAAGTTTATAATTTAATTCTAATTTTTTTTTGCGATTTTTAACTTTCAATTTTAATATTGATTAAATTTTAAATATAAACAACATAAATTAATTATTTTTTATTTGAATTTGTTTGATTGTAACTGAGACAATGATGACAATGATAGATTTAGTAATAAATGGGGAGAATGAGTCAACAAAAACAACCATAGACAATAATAGTATTGTGGTAAGGATAATGATAATATTGTGGTAAGAATGACATTAATAATAATAGTGACATTAGTTGTGGTGTTGATTATTACTATGATTGATTAGTGATAATGATGACAATGATAATTAGTAAAATGAATAATAATTATAACAATAATAATGATAATGAGTTAGTGTTTAACTAATATAGATTATACCAATAATAGACAATGATAATAACAATGATAATCAATTATAGTTGCAATAATTTTTTAAGGTAACAATAATAGTAATGACAATAATATGTCAATTTAATTAAATAGTTACACAAACTTTATTTTTGAAGTTTTTAAAATAATATTTTCAATTTTTTTTCATACAATAAACACAAAAAAAAAACTGATAATCTTTTATTCATCTATATATTAAATAAAGTTTAATGTTGATGTATTATTAGTATGCATTTTTTTATATTTATAAATAATAAAAATAATGTTTAATATGATTTTTTATTATAAAAATAAATAAATTTATTATATATAATAATTTGTACATAATCGATCCATAATCTATCTTTTCTCATAAACAAATCGGTGTACATAATATTGTTATCCAATCTAAGAAGGCTACCCAATATAAAATTCTGATTGGAATAAATAGCATTTTCTCAACAAATCGTATGACTGTGATTTTTGTCATATCATTTTTAATTTTTAGATTAATATTTATTTTTTTTTAAAAAAGTTTCATCCTTTTACGTTTTAGTTTCGCTATTTCTTTTAACAAATATTACTTTTATTCTTATTCATAAGATTTAACTTTTTAAAATTGTTGATTCATTTATATAAGACTCAGTTATGTTATCTCACATATTAATTATTTTTAAATTAAAAAAATTCTAATTAAATAACAGTTGCATGGGGTGTTACAAATATCCTTGTTTCATTTACCTCGAGACTTTATATACTAGCTAATAACTACTAGCATTGTTTCACTGCCATACGCCACTTATCACATGGAAATGCAACAAAATAAATTGATAAATATTCGTCCATGTATTAATCCCTATATTTCTTCTTTCTCTCAAAATACTTATAATAAAAAAAATGTATCTAACTATTTTGTTGCAATTTACTTTTAAGTTAAACAAATCTTAAATAATATGTCATCCATTTTCCCTTTTATACATAAAGAAGCATTGCAACATGGCTTGTGGATGGATATTAATCATTCTACACAGAAGGGATGATCGAATGTTAACTGGCATTTCAAATTTAATATTGAAAGATGGAAAAGAAAGGAAGAACACATAACTGTATAAACCATATATTAATGTCATGTAGTTGCCAAAAAATAAAAATATTTTTTTGATGCCATGTGTCGCGAAAGTCAGCGTGCCACATGGCAGTTGTTGAATTGATGTGGTTCTAAGGCAAATAAGCCGACTCTCACATGGGAATGGTTAATTTGACAGAGTTCAAGAAGCAGACACAACAGAGGAGAATATGGCTTAGTTGTTCAAATGCATTAACAAATAGTATAATGTGTGTTATAGTGTTTTTTTTTTTTTTTTTTTTTTTTTTTTTTTTTTTAATTTAATAACCTAGACCAATTTATAAGACACCCATGTCCTCCAACTATTGTTGTTATTATTATTTTGAAAAGGACGTGACTTTTCTTTATCTTTTGTGTCTCTTTATTGGTTAATTTAGTCTTGTTTTGGGGGAAGCATTAAAATATTCCAAGAAAGCTTTGTTTGCAATAAAAACAACCACCCTATATATCCTCGAACACAGAACATGATTAGAAAGTGGACAATTTGGTTTGAACTCCGCAAACTTTTGTTTTGAGTAGTAGCACTCAACATATGCATCATTTCTGGGGAAAACTTTAAACAGCATGATGTGTTAAATGATATCTACACTCATTATTCATCTTAATTATTAAGCCACATATAGTTTTCATTATAATTTTTCAAAAAAGTTTAAAATATTATGGTTTAGTTTAACTATAATAAGAAAGTTAAAAAAAAATAATTAAGTTTTGATGATGGTACAAACATGATTATTGCGGTCATTGTCGTACGAATTTAGTTGGTTTTACTTTTATCTCTTGACGATTTAAATAAATTAGATAAGGTAGCATTTGTAAGTATAACTGTATTCATTCCTTTCTTTCCCTTTTTAGTTTTAAGGTTGTCTCATTTTTGGGAAAAATAAAAAATTCAACATGTGTATTCGTTATCATATGATGTCTTTTGTTTTTTTTTTTTTCCACCGAATCATATGAATTGAATTTCGGTGTATATAAAAAGTTCACACGTAGCATTTTTTTTTTCTAGGATTACAAATATTTTTATAGAAGACAATTGAACTAACAAAATATTTTTCATTTATAAGGTTCAACGTTGATATCTTATTTAAAAGGAATCAAGACTTGTGACTTGTGATACTTGAATGAATTATTCTTTATTTTAAAGACTACAATATCTTTCGTAAAAAATAATTATAATTAAGTTAGATAAAATTATATAGATGATAAACTCTTTTATTAAATATTTAATGTAATTACTTATTTAATATTTGATCTTAAAATTACTAGTTGGTAATTAAAGTAAAATAATTTCGTATGAATTAATTATTTGTTTATTACAACTGTAATTTTAACATTTTTAAAGTTAGTAATTGAAATAATTAAATTTATGAAATAAAATTTATATATTAACCTACATAATTAATAGATAATTTTATTTTTTAAATATATAATCAGAAATTTCATCTTTGACTCTCGACCGAAAATTACCTGAATTTAAATAAAACAAAGTTTGCATTACCATTGTATTGAAATTAAATTGACTTGAAACATGCTTAAAAATCAGAACTAATTAATACTGATTATTTACTTTTTGTTGATTCACGGGTTCCTAAACCTTAAAGTAATACCCATTGACATGCACATAGTATTTGTTTAACCAACCAAAACTGCTGATGAAAGAACACATGCAGAGTGACACGTGGCAGGGTAAAATAACATTACCAAACAAACGTACTACGTTAACCTCTGAACTAAATGAATGTAAGATTAATAAAAGATGATGAATCAGAGATAATCTTATTTATAATATTAAGAAATAAGAATCTGTGCAACCGCCCCCTTTGGTCTCTTCTTTTTGGGTCTCAACTCAATACATGCATTGCATCTCATCACAAAGTAAAATAGTAAATTAAACATTAAGCTTTAGATCTATATCATGTGACTTGTTCTGGTAAAACCCACATTTTCCCTTGGCGCGTGATCGTACGCGCCGCGCCACCACCTCCCACGTTACATTGGAAATGGCGGGGAACATCAATGGGGATTTAAAAACTCCACCCCCCATAAAAACAAATCTATTTTCTCTCTCTACATTGCATGATTGGGTGAATTTATTCACTTTTTTTCCCTAGGGGAAGAGTCATAAAATAAAAACCATTAGTACCCTTTTTTATATTCCTTCTTTCATGTTGATATTTTCTTTATTATTAGGTAAATAATCGTATAAGGACCAATAAGATTTGGATAGAATAAAAAAAGAGATGGTAAAACGGGATTTGATCATATGAGACCTATTTAATGTAAGTTGTGAATTATAGTAAGTTAAGCTAAAAAAATGAATTTAATTTTAATTTATAAAATGAAATTTAAATATGATAATAATGGTTTTTTTTTTTGGCTTTTAAAGAAAATTTTTGAATTAAATTCTTATTGGAGGCTAAATAGCTAAGTACATATTTAATTCAAATTCAAATTTTAAAGTTTAAATCATATATTCTATTAGAAAAGTTGAAATTTATCACGTTAGATTGATTTATTTTGCCATCTCTTAATAGAAGGCATCTTGACATTTATCGTTGTACAAGAAATAATCTTCTAATATGAATGTAAACTATTCAATTGAGTTAGCATAAAAAGTGATTTAATAATAAAAACATTATCATTTTTCTGAACTTAGACATTATAAGCATTCATTATTATAGGATTCATTAATTAATAATTGCTCGTGTTGCATCATCCTGTCTTCGCAAAATTTGAATAAGATAAGAACTGTAGTGCTTAATAATAAACTTAAGTAAATTAAAAATAGTTGCATTGTGACTAACACCTATAACTTTGGCTTAATGCTGAGGTTTGCAGAGGAAAGAGAACTGTGAACTGAACAATGAAGGTAACGTTGTTGCCTCATAATATGACATAGGAAAGACAATTAAAATAAGAAAGAGAAAAAATAATGGGCATGGACATTTCTCTATCATATTTGACCTCCAAATGCACATGGCTGCTTGGGTTTCTGTTCTATTAGTTTTTGGTTTTTTAAAAGTTTTTGCCTTTACCCTCACAAGTTTACAATCACATGCTGTCCTCTCTCTACTGCTCTGAGTTCACTCTCTCTTTCTCTCTCCTCTCTAGTGATTAGCTACACGTTTCAGCTGTGTCATTGAATGCTTTTGACTCCATAGTTGAAGAGATTCCTCAGATCTACAGGGAAAGACTTTTGGACATTGTCAGCTTCAATTCTTCATCTTTCTGGGATCTTTTTTGGTCACTGACTTTAATTCCATCAATCTAGAAAGGTGGGACTTCTTCAACAATTCATTGTCATGACATGATTTACATTCATATATAAGACTGGTTTGCATTTAATGTGTTGATTTTTAATTTGAGGGTGTCCAATTTAAATCCTTATGCCTTTTGCTTGGGTTCTTATTTTTTTTCTGTTGGGGTTGTTGATGTTATCGCTGTTGCTGATGATGGATCTTGATTTCGTTTATTGCAATTAGGATCAATCATCTAATCTTTTTTGTAGTTGTGAGAATGTGTAGTAGTTTTGTTTTGCAAATTGCATGTGTTTGCTGTAGTTTATTTGTTTTTTTGTGTTATTGAGCTCTTAAAAGTCTCAGGTGTGCTTTTTTTTTTTCTCATCCTTTCTGTTTATTCTGAATGTGCAGCGTCAGGTGCTATTCAACTTCTGTTTCAAAATTTTCCAATATATTTTTTGAAAATAGTTTAAGGCACCAATTCACGATTTCTTAAACAGTTGAACTTCTATTTAAGTGTGATTTCTTCAGGGGTTGATATCAGATATATTTTCTTCAACTGTTGTCTTTGAGTCATAGTTTTGTCACATTCCATATGTCAATTCTTTAGCATAACATAATGCGTCTAATCAGTGACTATTCTGTTTCGTCTCTTTTAACTTTTTCCTCATTCTTCTATTCTTGGTCGGTCAAAGTTAAGTTTCTGATCTTGGTGGTTACTTTCACTGTACTACTTTTGTTTTTGTACATATTTCTTTTATTTCAATTCCACCTTTCCTTAATGGTAACTTAATAGTATTATTATATATCTGTTCCAATTTCTTACGAGAGACTCAATCTGGCCTAATAGATTGCAGCTGGCACTAGTGCTCTGGCTTACAGATAAGGCCAAGAATTACAACATTGACCAGTGCTTCTTGAGATGCAAGTGCTAATGGATTGAAGGAAGAGCTTGTTAAAACCACAAGTTGAATATTGTGGAAAAGAAAATTGGATGCTATCAGTTTGCTTTCAATGGTTTGTGAGATGGAGAGTGACTGCATTGAGGACATGGACGTTGAAGTCCTCTCTTCAATGTGGCCTGAAGATATTGGCACTGATGTTGGGAAACAGTTCAATATAGAGAAGCCTGGAAGGGACCAAGATATGTTGGAGGAAGTCACAATCTTGGAGGAGCCAACTATAGCGGATTTCCAGCGTCTCATGGAGCTTACCAATTACACTGATAAAGGGTCTTCTCAGTTGGCATACCTCATGAAACACTGGGAGTACAAGCAGGCTAACGCGGTTCGGCTTCTAAGAGAGGAACTTGACAACCTTAGCAAACAAAGACAGGAAGTTGAGCTTAGGAAGTTGGAGATACTCAAAGACAACAAGTTCGAGGAAGAGAATTATGGTGGTGACAAGCGCCCGGTTTCTATATTGGATGAGATTTACTATACATGGCAAGATTTACCTGTGCCACTCAGGAAAAGTGATGTGGTTGTGCAAAACAAGAGGATTGAAATTGATGCTGAGTATGACACTATTGTTTATTGGAAACAGCGGGCACTGCAGTTGGAAAGACAGTTGGAGGCAAGTGTCCAGAGAGAGCAGACACTGATGGACAAGTTGCAAGAAAGTATAAAGAATCTTGAAAGGCAGTCCTCACCCGTGGAAGAACTATCTCAGATTCTGAAGAGAGCTGATAATTTCTTACACTTTATACTCCAGAATGCACCTGTTGTTATTGGCCATCAGGTACATTACAGTGAGTATTGAGTTTATATATCTGAAAGTAATCATAGAAAAATCTTGCCATGTTGTGTACAATTTATCTTAGATTAGCTTTTTTAGTACTAAAAGAGTTAGGACCTTGCAAATATTAATGGCATTTTTTGGACTTTTATTCAATGATTTTTCTGTAGAGTACCAGCTCCCTCTTGTAAACACATAATTCTTCTTTTGTTTACAGCATGGTGGTTGACATTTTGAAATATGTACATGAAAGCAAGTAATGCACATGGACAACAGTTATCTTTTCTATTGGCTTAGATGGATGGTTGCTCTATGGCTGTATTGCCTAGGTGCAGGGGTCACAGAATAATGCCTTTTTAAAAGGCTAGAATAAGTGAACAGTGCAACTGAACTTTATCTGAAATTTGTGTTGTGTTGGAGAATTAGGTGGTTGGTGCATTAACATGTGAAACAATAAATATAGGAACATGTCACCAAATTGATAAAACATGAAACGTAAATATAGGAACTTGTCACCTAATTAATAAAAATCTGCAATTCATTGGAATTGCATGACTTTGTTTCCCTTATAACACATGGTCCATATTTTGTGCAATACTTGTACTATACCTCCTTTATTGTAGTTTTAATTGGTTCATCATTCTGAAAGCTATATATACATGATTGCCATTGTAAGGGATCTTTCAATCGGCAAAGGGCTGACTCTGATATTTTCCTTCCAGGACAAAGAGTTGCGGTATCGCTTTATCTACAATCATTTTCCAAGTTTACAAGAGGAGGTAATGATTGCTGTTGAAGCTCTTATTACAAGGTCATATAATTAAGTTGCAATGTAATTTTTATTTTTTAAAACCAAAATACTTCAGAAGAAACTTCTTTAAAATAGAAACTTCTTTCCTATTCATGAGTTATTTTACTTCTTTTGCATAGGAGTTTTAAGTATTCTGAAATATATTGATTCTTAAAACTCACTCACCTTTTTCAGGACATCATAGGAAAAACAGATGTTGAAATTTTCACAGGATCCGGTGTTAAGGAATCTCAGGATTTCAAGAGAGAAGTAATGGAGAAAGGGTTGCCTGCAAAAAGGGAAATTACTTTTGAGACAGAATTATTTGGATCAAAAACGTTCTTGATATATGTAGAACCTGTCTTTAGCAAAGCAGGAGAGACAATTGGAATAAACTACATGGGAATGGAAATAACAGATCAGGTACATGTTATTTGCTTTTAAGTGTTACTTGAAGTCTTGTTCTTGTAAAGAGAATATTTATATTTTTCACAAACTACAGGTAAGAAAAAGAGAAAGAATGGCAAAGCTAAGGGAAGAGATTGCAGTTCAGAAAGCAAAGGAAACAGAACTTAATAAAACCATTCACATTACAGGTTTAATCACTCAGCCAAATCTTAATTTATAGATTTTACTTTTAAATTGCTTTGACTGCAAGATACTTATTTTTCTCCCTTTTCAATAGAGGAGACTATGAGAGCAAAACAAATGCTGGCAACAATGTCTCATGAGATAAGATCTCCACTGTCTGGAGTTGTCAGTATGGCTGACATTCTTTCCACCACGAAACTCGATCGGGAACAAAGGCAGCTCTTGAATGTCATGATCTCTTCAGGAGATTTGGTACTTCAACTTATAAATGACATTCTTGATCTATCCAAGGTTGAGTCAGGTTAGAAATTTCTCCTTCACCTTTGCTTATTATCAGTGATATCCAAACTTAATCAGTTATTTAGAGATTAATTTTAATCATTCAGAGAGGAACATTAAAGTTAATTATGTACAGTGAAGACAAAGTTATTTTAATTTTCTGATCATAGATGCTGATCATTTAAATTTCTTCCCACCCCATAAACCCCCCTTGTTCTCTATAGGAGTTATGAAATTGGAAGCTACCAAATTCCGGCCAAGAGAGGTGGTAAAGCATGTACTCCAGACAGCCACAGCATCATTGCAGAAAATGTTAACCTTAGAGGGAAATGTGGCAGATGATATACCTATTGAGGTGAGAACTTAAGTAGCACTAACATGCATCACAATCAAAGATTTAGCCTTCTTGTTGTTCATAAACTCAGAACTACTTCTATGATCTAGCTCTGGACTCAGGTCCTAACCTGACTTTCGAATGCGAAGGCATAATTTCACCTGATAACTAACTTACACTTCAATTGCTTCATGCATAATTGCAGGTCATTGGAGACGTTTTAAGGATTCGGCAGATTCTCACAAATTTAGTCAGGTACTAAGCTTCAAGTAATTGAATAGTCTATGAATTTGCAACCAACCACTTCAAATGTTTCCATTTTGGTTGTCTTGAGTGGAATCAAATTCTTTTTTCCATTTATTCCTTTAGTTTTGTACTTGGCAACACATCATTGCTATCCCATACATAACTTTGTGCTTTTCGATTACAATAGGTCATGCTCATTATTATTGAATACTACATTATCAAACTACATTCAATATTTTGATAATGTGGCTTGATATTTTATTATCAAATTACGTTGCTTATTGTATACAACAGGACGAGTAATATTAATGAATTATATTGACAATTGGCTTTTATTTCTCCTTCCTTCTAACCCACTAAACATTGATTTCCTGATTATCCATTGCTCTACATTTATTATTTTCTAATATTTTGCAGCAATGCGGTAAAGTTTACACATGAAGGCAAGGTTGGCATAAACCTTTACGTCGTTCCAGAACCACCTTTTGCCAAAGCAGAAGGCCATCAAAAGGTGATCACAGAACAGTCAAAAAATACACCAAATGGGGTGAAGGAAGAGAAACGTGTATCTATGCCGCGAAGCAGCAGTGATCAAAATTGTCTTGATGGTCAGAAACACAACGACCATACTAACCAAAATCATGAATTCAATGATGAATGTAGATCTTCAGTTAAAAGTGAATGCTCAATGAATGGAGATACCGAGGAGCAAGCTCATTCGATTGAAACAACTGTGTGGATACGTTGTGATGTATATGACACAGGAATTGGAATACCAGGTATATCAAAACTCTGTTATTTGTTATAGGATTAGCGTTATTTTGTACCCATATAAGTTTTAAGGTACTTAATTTTTTACATGTTATAATGTAACAGAAAAGGCTATACCTACTTTGTTTAGAAGGTACATGCAAGTAAGTGCTGATCATGCTCGAAAGTATGGTGGCACAGGGCTCGGACTAGCAATATGCAAACAACTGGTAAGCTTCCCCCCCTCTTATTTTGGCCAAACTAAATTCTTAGATAACAGTAACATCTACACCGAAGTGTTGATTTGAGTGTCCATATTAGGAAATTTTCACTTAAGAATTTCTTAAATCTCATTTTATTTTTTATTAACTTGTTCTAAAGGAAATCATTTTGAGTAAATAGTATATACACTTACATAGTAAGTTCTTATATTGTGATTCAATTACAAACTGCTATTTATAATAAATTTATTAACTTTATAACAATTATTATAAAAGTCATATTAACAATAACTTTTTGATTGATTGATAGAGTATTTTTATACTAATAGTGCATTTAAATTAAATTAAATGGTTTTGGCCCAAAGAAAAATGAACAAAAAAAATGGTGATATTTCATGTTGTATAGGTATCTCTGCCATTTATAACTGGACCAACATTACCATGATTTTCCTTGAGACTAATCATAAATTACACCTTGTTAATGTTTCCTTGCACTTGGAACAGGTCGAGTTAATGGGGGGTCGTCTAACAGTGTCCAGCAAAGAACATTGTGGTTCTACCTTCACATTCATACTTCCATACAAGGTTTCAACAGCTTGTGATAATTCTGATGACCCAGATGAGCTCTCAGATGTAGAAGATAATGATGATGACACAACAGAAGGCTTTTTCCAGTTCCAACCACGCACTTTGGGCTCTCTCTTCACTTCTAATGGACCTACCAGGCCTCAAAATATACTACCAGGTTTCAGAAGCTCACACAAGTTCAATGGCTTTTCAGAGAATTCTTACTCATTCCCCACTACCAACATAAGATCAAAAGGGACCAGTTCAACTGAGGATGCATCTTCAGTTATTGTTGATGCTCCAGAGATGTCTGAATCAACAAGTTCATCAAGTCATAGCCCAGAAATAAAGCATGAATGTGTAGTTAACACAAACAATCAGAATCAAGATATGGCACATGCTCGGTTACAGAATGGTAGTGTAGACTCTTCTAAACATGAGGAGACAATGACTCTAGGAACAATGTCCAGTGAGCCACAACAAACCTGTCAAGGTCAAGCGCACACAGACATAACCTCCCAATGTGTTGTTAGTAGTAATAATAACACAACATCAGAAGTAACCAAATCCTCATTAGGGCCTAAGATTCTTCTTGTTGAAGATAACAAGATCAATGTCATGGTGACACAGTCAATGATGAAGAGGTTAGGCTATAGCATGGATGTTGTGAACAATGGAGTGGAAGCCGTATGTGCAGTCCAGCGCCATACTTATGATGTCATTTTGATGGTAATTTATTAAATCTCAAACTTTTTGTCATGTTGCATTTTCATTATACAGATCAGTGCAATTTCTGATACGAAACCTCATCAATTTCTTTTCCTTCTAATTGGCTAGTCCACTTTAGAATAAGAATGATGATACCCTTGACACAATTTGTATGCAATGTTTCTAACTGACGTAGAACGTTCATGATTTTTGGTTATGAATAGAAATTTTAGCTTAAGGTGATTAATTGATATTTGTGCTTTACAGGATGTTTACATGCCAGTTATGAATGGTCTTCAAACAACAAAACTGATTCGGTCTTACGAGGAAACGGGCAATTGGGAAGCTGCAAGAAAAGCTGGAATAGAACAGTGTTTACCAGCTTCACATGAAAGTTCTGTACCACCAAAAAACCGGATCCACATCATTGCGGTGAGTAATTTTTCCTCTTATGTGACTCTCTACATCTAATCTAGAAGACAAGAACTCCAACATATTAACCTTTATAAAGATGCAAACAAAAAACCAGCACTATTTTCAATTATTTAAAATATAGAACCATACAAAAAATATGCCACTTGCCACCCTTTATGTAGCAAGGTGTTGGTGAACCTGACAATTTCTATTTTTTATTAGTTCTCCATGGCTCATAATTTTCTTGCTTAATCATATTTAGCTGTAACCCATTTAGTTGTTTGTGCTAAAAATTAGTACTAAAATAAAACGAAATTTTGGCAGATTTTGATTTGAATTTAATTCTTCAATAGAAAATATTTTTACACCAACATTCAATAGATTTTAATTATTTACCACGTCATCCTAATCATTAATATAATATGGTGATAAGATAAATTCCTATTAGATTACAAAATTGTCTTAATATTAGAACTAACTACTTCTCTTATGTATAAGTACAATCTTTGAGAAGTATCAATTTTTTAGTATATTATGTTAATGCAGATGACAGCAAACACAATGTCAGAAAGTGCTGAGGAATGTTATGCAAATGGTATGGACTCGTTTGTGTCAAAACCTGTGACATTCCAAAAATTGAAAGAGTGTCTAGAACAGTACCTGAGGTGATATCCATGTAAATTTCCGCTTGTTTATAAAAGAATAAGAGCCTAGGAAAGTTTTGCAACGAATGAATCATGTTCTCTCCTCTTCATGAGTGTCTACCTTAAATTGTATAGATCTACAATATTCTTTTTCATCTCTCCGAATGCATTATAGCTATTAGAAAGCTAGTAGGACTAGTTGGAGCGCGAATGTAGAGGTACATAACATAAGCCTTTCCTATTAGGCTATGTATTGGGAGTTTTGGCAATATTGGCACTACCAGAAATCATAAGAGACACTTTTGAAGTTGATGGTAATATTTTACTTGCTGCTAGTACAAATTATGTAGAGCTTGCTACTAAAATTAAAGGAGTGAAAAGGGGTGGTGTGCGAGAATTTGTGTACATCAATTATTAAATAGGATCAATGGTTTGACTAGGATTTGAGTCTCCTGCAGTATTGGACGGGGTGCAGTTAGGGAAAGGAAAAGAGTAGGACCCTGTGTAATTTTGCAGGAGATATCATCAATTCTCGACTTCAATATTTATACTCGAGATCATTTTACGTTTGTTTTAAATGTGTATAATATAAACAGGAAGAATAGTGTTAGCAATATATTTTTTAACAATTTTTCTTCATATTTTTTATTAGTTAAAATTCATGTAATTCTCACCATTTTGGAAATAAAACTACTAAATAGAAATTTATTATATGGAAAGACAAAGCAAAAACAAACTGAGGAAAAAATAGGAAGAGACACAATATTAGAAATCTGAATTTATTATTACTGCAAGTACACTAATTACAAGCATGTTGTTGCTCTTTATTTAGAGCTAAAACATAACTGAAAAATGATAAAAAGAAACACCATAAATCGGTGTTCTTAAAAAACAAAATATAACAAAAAAAAGAAAAACATCACAATGACATCTCTTAAAAAAGTAGCTTGGCAATTAATTATTTTGCAATCTCCGTAGTTGAATAATAAGGCATCAGCAAACTCCTCCTTGCCTTTTAGTTATTGGGGAATAGCAATTTGAATTTCATAGGTTAAACTTTGAATTTCTTTGTTTTACTCTCGTTATTTTTCTTTTATTTTGCTTATATATTTTTATCATTCATGAGTGGGTCCATCTTCATATTTCACTTAAACATCTCATGAAAATCCAATACCATTTTCATGGCATGCATTAATTTCCACGTTTATATTTTTTTCAATCATATTGAGCTCCACCTTCATTCCATTTATCTAACGTTGGTGAATTGTAACATATTCATCTCCTATGGGCTCCATGATAACAACACTATTTTTTGAAAAATTCAAAAAATGATCTAGCTTTCTTGACAAATTCTTCATTATCTTCATTTCCTTTAGAAGATTATGCTTCTTTAGAAGACATGCATTTTTGTACTCATGTTTTGATATTGATCCTACTTCTTTGTTGTTTTCACCATCAAATTTAAAGCAAAAACTTTGCTTTTTCATTTGAACTTTAAACATGCCATGAGTTTGTGCACCTTTTATCATACACCATTTGTCTTCAACCTCCTTCATTTTCAGCATCTCAAACTCTCGAATTAAGTTAAAAATTTACAAATTTTTTGATCTTTCATTCCCTTTATATTCACTTTTTTTTAGGCAATCCCATATTAGCTTTGTTGAACCCAAATTCATGGTTCTTTAAAAAATGGTGTTTGTAACGTCCTTTTTCATTTATCTGATTTAATAAAATTTTAGTTTCTAAAGGATTTTTGTTTCAAATTTTAATTAAATAGGATGACATTTAATAAACATCATCATCAAGGAATTACAATTTATGGACGCCTATTTATCATCATGTCATTCATGCAATATATAATTGAACTTTAAAACTTAGTTAAATATATATTGATAAGGTCAAGAGCACAATTATAAAGACTGGATCTCAAAATATTAGTTGTATTTATACATTTATCTAAAATAGGAAAATACTTGTTCCCTAGGTATTATCTAAACTTATAATTTCTTCCGTGACCTCTAATAAGAACACTTAGAGGGATTTTCTTCCTCTGAGGTTTCTTTGCCTTCTTCTAGACGATTAACTCTGTTTGGGGCGGAACATGCAGAAGAATTTGGATATGAAGGGGGACGAGAGCGTTTGGGAGCTACTGGAGTATCAAGAGGAACTCTAATATATTTGTACGATAGCATTTGTGTCAAGATGACAAGGATGTCTATGTGAGAAAATTGGCAAAGGGATATGGCACTAGGGAACCTAAAGATAAATCTCACATATCCAGTGAAGGTGTCATCCCTATAGAATGGGTCAATGGTCCATATTCTTCCCAATGGTATGACCGTTAAGTGAAACAAAGGATGAAATTCTTTTGCCATCAGTATTTGAAAAGTAGATGGGTTGTAGGAACAAGTCATCTATACTTAAGCACACACACACACACACACACATATAATTTCTAGCAATCGATACTCTCATCTCGCTGTATCGTGCCTAATTAGGATTTCTGAACATTTAGGGTCTTTCATTGCCTCCAAATTCTCCTCACTCTAAGAGGGCTTACATGAGCGTGTCAATAAAAATTCAAATCTACATTCTAGGTCAACGATCGGGAGTACATATCCTACCTAGTACTCGATCTAGGATACTCTCAATTGAATCTTGGTAATGCTTTGCTTTGTCGAGGACGTCAAGCCAGTTTCGTGACACTCTCTTTTCTCTGAGCGGTTCACAACTTGGCACCTTATCTACCCCAAAGACTCACCAAAGCTTATGTATATTCTTTAGGTACCTTCTATGATCAACCTATGCAATTTCCATTCTTAGTTATCATTCGTTAGGTTTTTTATTCATTCTTCTCTTCTCACTTCCATTATTTCTCTTTTTGGTACTAGTTTTGAGCTTAGAGGTAACATTTTTGTGATGACTTTTTTTACATCAATTAATTGATCATCACTCAAGTTTCATTCAACCTCTGTCTAAGCAAATTTCTCAAACTGTCACATTTCCATATCTCATCTTCTATTCTAAGGTTATTTATCTAGTTATTGTTTACACGAGACAATTTCATAAGACATAAGGATTCCTGTACTATCAGTAGAGACAATAAATACACACAAACATCTACATATAATGTAGAAATATTAATATCACTAATTAAAATTTTTAGGTAATATAACAATGTTTATAATTAGAATAACAAGAAAAGGATAAAATCGTCATTTTTGAAAAATTTTATGTTTATTTCTTCCACTTCCTCTTTTTGTTTTCTTTCTTTACTTTCTCTCTCCTATTATTATTATTATTATTATTATTATTATTATTATTATTATTATTATTATTATTATTATTATTATTATTATTAT
>JAMLFT010003192.1:0-22772 GCA_026544285.1 Pachyrhizus erosus | reverse complement strand
TAAAATTGTACTAAGGAAAGTTTAAATCCAATTCATTTCCAAAAATCTTGTAAGTTGATTAAAAAATCGAAAATCAATGAAAATTGAATTTTTTTTTTTTAATTCTCTTCACCTTTTTTGGATAATCAATTGAATTAGATTGAATTTCTAACTATGTTTCTAAAATTAAATCGATTAAATTGATAATTTTTATTACATGTGTATTATTTTGCATTTCATGTGTATATTATATGCATTTTATGTGTTTCAACTATCATATTTTTTTAAAATTTGTCCTTTCATTTTTTAAACATGTTGAGATGTTACTAAACTATCATTTTAAAATACTTTGATAAATTTTTAAAGAAAAACAATCATACGTTAATGATGTAAAATTATTTTATATTATCATCTAATCACAAATGGCATGTATGGTAAGTTTGTTAATTTTTACAATAATTCGCCCTAGGTCTTTAAAATGTCTAGACCAACCTTACATTACACAAAATGAGAATTGAAACTTGTTTTTCTCTATAATTGCAATCATTAAGGGTGAGACAAAAGAAACTTGTATGTGATTCTTATATTGTTTGCAAAGATATGACACCTTAAGCAAATGTATACGTTATATTATATAGAGAAAAGGTCTGTTAGTAACTTTATCATAAGTATGAGCCTATGATGGAAGAAAACAAATATAGATATATGACTACAAATCTTGTTAAATGTATGAATTTTGTTTTAAAAAAATAGCACAAGTTTTGCCTATAATTGCCTTAGTGAAAACACCTTATTACAAAATTAAGGCATTTGTTTTTTGATAAAGGGATGGAGACACTTAAAATGATAGAGATAGAAAATGACTACTTTGAAGAGGTATACGTGATTATGCAAGAAAATTGATGATGTTAACTCACATTATGTTCAAAAGTACACTTCAAAGGCAAGTGAGTTTCAAATTTAAGAGATAGTAAATCCTCAAATTGGCTAATAAGTAATGATTTACTTTGTAAAAATGAAATATTGGTGGTAGGGGTGTGTAAAAAAATTTGTTTAAACCAAACTATTTTTGGACTAAACCAAACTACACTAGTTTAGAATTGAATTGGTTAAGAAAGAACAAATTGAACTATTTTTAAAATAGCTTCAATTCAAACTAAATTGTTTTTTGTAAACCAATTTAGTTCACTTATAATCAAATTATTTTTTATAATGTCACTCAAAGTTAATGTTTCAAATTCAAACAAAGGCACATACACTCTTTAGTGGGAAAATATAATATTTATAAATAATGTCTTGGCATAATATATTGAGAAATGTTTAGATGTTCTTTATTTTTGCTTCAATTCAAGGGTACTTGCAATGGTGTCTTGAAAATTCAAATAATACTTGTTATGAACTTCCACATACCATCATCAAGGAATTTCTACAAATTTTGCTAACACCTTCCTAGGTTCTACTATGATTTTTGTTGGGTCTAGTTGTGGACTACTCTAAGGAGTTAAATTCATTTCTATGTTCCAGTCCCAAATTAAAGCCATCAAAACAAGAAGTTGTGATCAAGTATATGATGATGTGTTATTTTAGTATGTATAGTAAGCAACTTATAGTTAAGTAGGTTTGGTGTAATTACATTTATTGAAATAAGAAAAACAATTATTAGTTTTATAAAATAAGAAAAAGATAATTGACTTGGAAATCAATTTTATGTAACATTTAACTAGTTTTAAAATCTAATTTGGTTTGCAAAACTAGTTTAAAACCAATTCAATTCAGAGCTAATTCTTCCAAAATAGTTTGATTCTAAACTAGTTTTCCAATAAAGTTTGCATTTTTGGATTAAGAATCAAACTATTTAAAATAGTTTGGTTTGGTTCTTTAAAAAAAATAAAAATTTGCACACCCTTTATTGGTGGCATGACTATGAAACATTTTAGACGCTACAATTTCCTTATTCTCATGTAATTGTATCGCGTATCTACTACAATTTATATTGTAATGTATTCATTAACCTTATATACAAGTTGGAAAACATTTATAAATATTGCGAGCATGGATTTCTTCTCTTAAAAAATGAAGAATATTGGTATTGTTATTTAAGTCCATATTTTATCCCAATTACGTCATGCAGCTAGTTATAATGAGAAGGTGAAACACTAATCATATACATAAAGATATAGACAAACCAATTCAAACTAAGTGCAAAACATGTAAAACAAAACAAATGAGAATCATGGTTAAACTAACAACTTTAGCAAAAAAAAAAACTATTAATAGTTTCTTTAAAATACATTATTAAAATTAATTTAGAGATAAAGATAAAAAAAATTATATTAAAAGGAATAGACAGTTAAAAAGATCATATATACAAATAAACAAAAAGATATACAGTTTGAGATTATTGAAAAAAATTCTAATTAAAAAGACAATGTATAAAAAACATCTCCAAAGAGGAAAAAAAAAAAGAAAAAATATGGAAAGTGTCTAATTAAAAATGAGAAGAATAAAATTACCTTTTTTTCAAGTTGTATATTTGAATTTATAATATAATAGTATATTCTTGTTATGTTATTTTTTTATCTTTTAATAATAAAACTAAAAACATAATTTAATATATAGTTTTTTGTTTGAAAACTTTATTTACAAGTTGACAATATCTAATCAAATTCTTAAAAAAAAAAGTCTATTTAAAATGACAAAACTCATGTAATACATATTTTTATTCAAAGAACTTAAATGTAAGTTCTTATTATTATATTTTTTTGGTAACTATGCTTCCATTAGAGAATTTGACTAATCATTTTTGATGGAATCTCCTCTCCCAATCATTTTTTTATTTATTTATAAGACTTGAATTATAGACCTTGCTTAAGATAACCACACCCATGACCACTCAAATTCTTATTTAAGAAAAACCAAACTAGTTATTACTTAAATTATCAAGTTTTGGTTACATAAAATTTATTATTTTTTATTTTCATTTTAATTAAAAAATTAAAGTGGCATAATGATATTACGTTCACAAGGCACAGATTAAAAAGAAAAATAAATGGTTATAGCCAAATTTAAGTGTCAAAACCAAAACATCGATTCCATAGCCTCCTTTTCATACAAACACCAAAAAAAAAAAAATAATAGTAATACTTATCTTTTTTATGATTTAGTCACTCTTCAAGAGATATTGATGGATTCCATACAGTTGTCCCAACTTTGGTGACGTAGTCAATGCAAATTATTTTCTTAAAAAGTGACATGATTTCTTCTTGAAAGACAATAAATATATCCTTGTAATAAAAGTTTTAAATGCATAGAGGATGATGAGAAGTTTTGGCTAGGCTATTACTTAATGTTTTTAAACTAGTCATTGAGCTAACAAAGATAGTGATTTAAAATATAATAGTATAATTATAGTTGAACTGTTATTAAACTCGTAATGATTAAATAATATTTTCATAATTTTAATATATCACATTAAGTAATTTTAAAGAAATAACTTAGTATTCACAATTTCATGATATTAAAAATAAACTTGACTTATAAATGTTATAAATGTCATTTTGGGTGAGAATTTTAACCTTTCTGATAAATTCTTTTTATTAACCCAATGTTTAAAAATAGTACATCAAAGATTAAAATAATGATATTTTATTTATTAAATAAAAAAATATGAAATCGGCATGATCAGTGTTGCTGGTTATGTTTAGTTTCACACCAGTTCTTTGGAAGTTCAGTTTTCAAGGCTAACTAACCTGATGTCCAATTCTCTGGTTCTAACAGCACAACTATTATTTGTTGTTGGGTAATTATAATTATAATTACACATATAGTTGAAAAAAGATTAAAAATAAAAGGGATATGTGATGAAATTCATGTATTTGAATTACATAACAGAGAATAATATTTACATAATTATATATAACTTATAATTAGTCTATTGATATTCTTTATAATGCATACGAACAATGTGTCAAACTTGTTATATGTGCATGTGTGTGTAACTTATTCAATGGTCAGTCAACAACTTGGTAAATATTCTCTCTAGTAAGATAGCAATATTTCGATGCGTTTAGTCTTCTCTTAAAAATACTCGATTTGAAGTTGGACTCAGGAGGCAATACTGGTGTTGAAGGAGGAGCTAGAACCTGCAGGGCAAAAAATATGTTTACCTGTAAAAAGTTAGACATATTAGTGACATAATTTCGGACCTTTCGCAGAAACCCTTCTCATCAGCTACAATTCAAGAGTATTCATTAGTTGTAATGTTCAAAATTGGAGCAGACAGATTTTCATTAGTTGTACTCAAGGATAACGTTGTTCCACTATGCGATTCTGTTAAAAACAAACAGTAGTAAGCAACTTAGAAACAAGGTTAGCTATATTAAAACATGTAATTATCTATTCGTATACCTGTTTGGAAAAAACTGCACTCAACTTGATTAAGCACAAACAGGTTTGAAAGTAAATGTTAAGCTTATATTATCAGTCCCTGCATAACTGTGGTCATCCTTCTCTTTTAAATCCCATTTGAAATTAACAACAAAATTTATCAAATAAACTACCCAGAGTCCAACTTAGAAAGTTCCAATCTCAGTAGTATTACACACTGACTTCTGATAGAAAAAATAAAACGACACATACTAGGTGGTACAAATGGTAGAAAAAGAATTCATTCAATTTATAAATGCCGAAGTTGCTCATCTGATACACCTAATGGCTCTAGCGTATCATAATTTAATCAAAAACAGTATAAGCACTGTCACCAAATAGTTTTAAAAGTTTCTTCAATTTTAAACCATTGTCATCGATTCTTAAATTTCTTCAGATTAGCAGTGTGTTGCTTCCATTCCATCTTAAAAGATCATTGACCCAACTAGCCTTAAAGTCGGATATTGGTCCTAAATAATTGAGGCATTAAGATAGTTCTCTAAGATGTCAAAAGAGATCAAATAGATAATGTAATTCTATGCAAGTTAATGTTCTGACAGGTAAAAAACAATTATGATACATTTATCTAGAGAAAACAAAAGCATATTTTAGAAATTTACCAGCAGCTGGAATAGTGGCACCGATCTCTCCAAAAGTGTGATTTCATCTGACAGAAATGCAGTAACAATTGGAATTTTGAAAGCATAATGAAAAATACAGATTCCATTCCAAATTAAAGTTTGATTCGAGATCAATCTAAAACACAACGAACAAAAACTCAGAAAAATCAATTTTGCACCTTTGCTATTTACCATGACCAATCTATGTAATCTGATGCATGGCTGATACACTGATTGTTGTTCGTGCTCTTGTTCTCCATTCCTATTCACAAAGATTTTATCACACATTCAACCTCTTAAGAAAACAAGGCTCTTCTTCCTTTAGGACTGAGTCTGGGTTCAGGGTTTTGAAACAAGAGAATAAGGAAAGTGTACTTCTTCCTCTAACAAACTCTATACTTCTCTGCAATAACAACACAACAAAGAAAAATAGAGAAAAGAGAGGGAAGGCTTGAACAGGGGTCTGAGGGAGCATTCAACTTTTGGTGCATGTTCAAATTTCTTTTCTGTCTTTTCATTTGATATAAAAAGCAGTGGCTCACTGATTTTGACAATAATTTCATGGGTTGATGACTTGGCATTTGTCCACCTGTCTGAACATAAATCCGGTGTACAGATCTTGGGTGTCAACCAATCATTATCAAACTCAAAATACAAGAAGCACACAATAAAAAGGGATTTGAACAAATAGAGCTGAAGCACTATGTCATATCTCTAAGTGACAAAAACACCACACTACAAAAATATCGAAAGCTGTACAACTTCTGTACTAGTACATGTGATGTGTAATTTGTCAATATGGAAAGAAAGTTTAGTAGTTAAGGTATTAGCTCCCTCTTGATTTAAATCCACAACTTTCAATCAAACCATAAAAACTAACTATGCAATATGAAGAGTTTGTCAATTGTTACCCTGTGATTCTCCCTTGTTGTTCGTCATACATCAACCAACAAATAGGTCAAAATCCCTCCTCCTTCCTTATGTCAATCGACTCTGCAGCAGCTGAAGTTGTAGAGAATAATGGTGAATAGGGACTGGATTGGGTTCAAGGTGAAGACACTGGTTGCTACTCTCTCTGTCAGCCTTCTCCCTCTCTTCTGTGGATGTTTGGAATTTGTATATATATGATTTCTGTCAAATTGCTAGCAGTTATATGCAAAATTCCAATTTAATTAGATAAAAAATGATGTAACAACTATAGTACAGTTTACCTACTCTTTTCAAATAATGATTGCTGGCTTTTGTTAAGGAAAAGTTATAAAGCAGAAGCAATGGGAGAGGAAGCAGATATAGAAAAGAATAATGTGTACACCAGACTACCAGTAGTCTCGACAGGAGCAAAACCCATCCTTGAAATGATGAAATCGATATCCATCTCTCATGATAAGTTCCCTTGAGGTAACCAAAGACAACAACTTTATTACCAAGTGACAATCATTGCAGACACGGAGATTCTTCATTACTTGTATAGGCATCCAAGATGGCAAACTAAGCAACCCAAAAGCAAAAGCAAGTTTTTCACTATGGTATTTCTGACTCCTGTGAGCACAAGAGACAACGCTAACATATCTTCCTGTATCTTCTATCTTCTTCATCATCTCCTCCAGTTTTATATAAATCTCTTTTATCTGTGGATGACTGGTGTCATCTACAGTGAACACATGAACCCTGTTATCAACCTCTATCCAGCTACAACCTGGACTCTTTCGAATTCCTTTCACTTTCATCAGCTTTCTCACATCAACAACATTTTCTAGCTCCCCAGACTCGGCATATATATTTGCTAGAAGAACATAACCTCCAGAATCTTCAACATTTAATTCCATCAACTTCTTTGCAGCAGTTTCTGCTAGTCTTGAATCATGATGGATTCGGCATGCTCCTAATAGAGCACCCCAAATAGTGGCATTTGGCTTAAAAGGCATTATATCTATTAAATTCTTGGCCTGGTCTAGTAACCCTGCTCGACCAAGCAGATCTACCATACAAGCAAAGTGCTCATTTGTTGGAGAAATGCCAAACACTTGAGTCATCGAATCAAAATAATGTTTCCCTTCAACTACAAGCCCCATGTGGCTGCAACCAGACAAAACAGCAACATAGCTTATATGGTCAGGCTTGCACTCTGTCCTCAACATATCCTCAAATGTTTCAATTACTTTCTTGCCAAAACCATTTTGAGCAAATGCTGCCATCATGGCATTCCAGGAAATCAGGTTTTTCACATGTATTGAGTCAAAAACTTTCTGTGCTTCTTTGATTTGTCCACATCTTGAATACATAGTAACCATACTATTTGCAACTGAAACATCCAAACTGAGCCCAAACTTTATGGCATGAGATACAACTTGTGTCCCAAGTTTTATAATAGCCAAGTCAGCACATGCCCGGATAGAAGTTGCGAAAGTGATCCAATCTGGTTTGACTGCTTTGCTTCTCATCAAAACATACAACTTCATCCCTTCTTCTGAGAAGCCACGTTGAATATATGTGCTTAACATGGAATTCCAAGTTATGACATTACGCTCAGGCATCATATCAAAACATTGGCGGGCCCTGTAAATGTCACCATTCTGAGAGAATGCAGTGATCATTGCCGTCCATGATATAGTATCTGTAAGTGGCATTGATCTAAACGCAAGACTAGCTTTCTCAGTATCACCACACTTTGTATACATTGTAATGACTGCATTCCCTACAGGAACAGAGGAATTCATCCCACTTTTGATTGCATATCCATGAAGTAGTTCCCCAGTGGCAGCATAATTTTGACCTGAACAAACCCCAAGAACTGTGGCAAGGGTGAAATCATCCAACACCACAGAAGCCTGTCTCATTTGGTTAAATAGTGCCAAAGCATCAGCGCCAAGTCCAAACTGTGCCACCCCAGCAATCAAACAAGTCCAAGAAACTTGATTTTGTTCCCCTAAACTATTAAACACATGCCTTGCCAGTCCTAAGCATCCACATTTGGCATACATATCTATGAGACCACTTCCCAAAAGTGCATCCAGGCTATGTTCCATGCGAAGAATCCGAGCATGCAAATGGGCACCCCATTCCAGATCAGAAATGCTGGCACATGCACTGAGTACACTACCATAGGTCATGAAATTTGGCCTAAAACCTAAATTGCACATCTCCACAAACATACTAAGACAGTGGATCCCAAGGCCATGTTGAGAGAGCACTGAGATCAGTGTGTTCCATGAAACATTGTCACGTTCAGGCATTTGGGTGAACGCACGGAGAGCTTCATGAGGTCCATATAATTGAGAATATCCATAAATCATAGTGTTCCAACAGAACACACTGGGGCTTTTAATATTGAGGAAAACAGTCTCAGCCAAACCGATTGCTCGGCATTTAATATACATGTCAACAAGGGAGTTCTGAATGCAGGTTTGGGCTCCCAAATGTAACTTGATGACATGGGCATGTAACTGAAGAGCCAAGTGAGTGGAGGCAAGGCAGCCACAAGCCTTCATTGCGCAAGTATAGGAAAAGGGGTCAGAGTTTTGAAATTCATGGTTTGAGTCCCGAAGCATTGACATAAAAGTTTTGATGCTATGATCAGGGAGGCCGTTTTGACAATAGCCAGATATCATGGTGGTCCAAGAAACAGAGTCTCTGACTCTAACAGGCATTTCATCAAACAAGTTCTCTGCTTCCCTAATTCGACCTGAATCAACTAAGGCATGGAGCATCGTGTTCCAAGTAAAGATATTGGGATGATTGGCCTCGCGGAAAACGCGAAAAGCATCATCCAGCAAGCCGCAGTTGGAGTACATGTGTAGCAGATTGTTGCGTAAGAAAAGGGAAACGTCCAGACCGGAGAGTATGAGTTGGGCATGAAGTTTGCGAGCAATGGGTGGAGATTTGAGGGATGACCCACAAAGCTTGAAAGCATCGTAAAACTTCTCAGACAGTTGCATGTAAGACATTTTATTTAGTGAGGTTCCTTACTTGCACCACTTCCGTATTTATGATTTCAATACTTGCACCACTACAGTTCAAGTAAACTATAACGTAGGATCACTTTCATTGTTTTAACTTCTAAATTTTTTAATTTCAAATTCAAATCTACAACTTATAATCGAATTACAAATAATTAAGACTTTTAGAAAATTTAAGTTGATTGAGGTGGTGGCTTTATTTCCTATTTATTTTAATTGAGATATTTAGGAAACTGAAATAAAAAAATTAAAAAAAAAAAAAAACAATCAAGGTGTTGATTGTAAATAATTGATAACGGGGATAAAAGACTAATACCATTTCTATTAATTAGGATGTTATGATATTTTTTACTTTTTCTTTAAAATATGAATTTTTATGTTTTAGATATTTAATATCGTGATTGACATATTATTCTTTTTATTTTTTTCTCATAACATGTATTAATCATGTTGCGTCCTAATTATTATTTTTAAGTGTACTTGGTCATTGTATCTGAATTGTGTCTTGTCATATTTTTTGGACACCTTTGAAAGTATAAATGTTTATTTTTTATCTATCCATCAGCTTTATAACACATCATAATATCACGTGATACATTTACATTTTTTTTCTTTTTCTATTTATGTACGTCTTTATAAGTTAGAGTGTCCATTCATCATTTCTTATAATTTCTAGACTTATCATTCATCCCACCCTATAATGATGTATTTATGGATAAAATATGTCTTAAATTTTTTAAAATTAAAAAATTTGAATTAAATTTGTAAAAAAAATTATATTATTTTAATTTATTAATTTTAAAATATATTTTTCCTTTAAATTTAAAATATAGTTATTACTTTTGATTGATAATTAATACTTTTATACAAAAAAAAAATTATTATAGATAACATTTAACGACAAAAATGATATATTTGAAAATTAAAAAAATTTAAATAATATAATTTTTTTAAAAAAGACATAATTTAAATATATATAATCTTAGAAAAATTTAAAACATAGTTTATTATATATTTATCCTATTCTCACTTTTATCATTTATCTTTCTCTATGATCTATTTTTTTAAATCTTAATTTTTATTGAGTTAAACATTTTTTTATTCTTATAAATATTAAAAAAAATGATTTTAATCTCTCTAGTTTCAGTAGTCAATTTTTAATCTCTTATTTTATAAAAAAATATAAAAAATTAATCCAGAAATTCATTTAATGATTTTGATGTTGATCCTAATTCTATTTAGCTTCTTTTTCATTATGTTTTATCATTTATTTGAATTTACTTTTGATACATTTTATAAAATAAAAAAAATAAAAATTAATGATTAAAAATAGAAAATTAACTAATGAATTCAATTAATGTCAGTTGAATATTATAGACATGAAAAAATATGTCAACACATTGGTTGATACTCCTTTTGTTGTCAAGCAGTCTGTCCAGGTATCATTGAATAGGAAAAAATTAGTTCCTACAATCCAACATAAAGATATTGACCTAAATAAAATAAGAATTATTGACCTTTTGTTGACATAAATATTTATCTTTTCATGTGAATTAAATATATTTATAAAATAAGAATTATAACATAACTCCAAGTACTCTATATACTTTTAAATAAAAAATTATTATATATCATCCTAAAATTTATTTTTAAATTTTGTTCTATTTTACTTCATTTAAGTCCCTTTCATTCATTATTAAATATCCAAACATAACTTGCATAATTTACATGTCAGATATCTCAAACAACAATCTATTTCAATTCAAAATAATGGTTATAATAACTTCTTATTGATTTCTGACTAAATCATATTGCAGTCCTGTTTTGAGTTTCCCATTAATTTATTAATCAATCAATTTAAGGCACTTTTAAAAAGCAAATGAACCATTAACTGTAACCCTGACTCATTTATTTCTTTTTTGTTGTTAAGTGTCAGAACCTACACTAGAGTCAGTTCAAATATTATTTTTCTTCTTTATTATTACATAGAAAAAAGACACAAAAAGAAAATTAGGTAGGGGAGGTGTCGCACAGCTTGTTCATAATCTCATAACTCATCTTTGGATGCTCCATCTCTTTTACGTTCATCAAAAGCTGCTTGCTCATAATTCATCTTTGGATGTTTCATCCCTTTCATGTTCTTCGAAAGATGCATATGTTTTAATTATTGACTCATAAATTTTAATCCCTTTCAAGTATTCATCCTTGTGCAAAAACTGTATGAAGAATAAGCAATGTTCATGTCAAAGTTAAATTCACGAAGAAACTCACTAATTTTAAAATATGACATATATATTTAATAAGATCTACATATGTTAAAGCTGTAAACAAAAGTTTGTTAAAAAGACTAAATATTTCTTATAATGATAAAAAACATTAGTGTAATTTCATATTAAAAAAAAAGAACAAAACAATAAAAAATAAATTTTTATGATAGTGATGGACAACACAAATTATTATTGACTAAAATTTATTAAAAATCTCAAATTTTTGTGAATTCCATATCATATTTAATAAATCTGTCATGATTTTATAATTTTTAATAAGTTTCAACTAATGTTAAAGAGTGTATTAGAGAATGTATAAATCACACTCCTCATTTTGTAACCACAATGTTCTGACACTATCTTCTCCCACTAGGATACCATTCATCTCAAACAAGACTCTTATGTGTTTTATGTGACACATTTTTTACAACCCACTGACTAATCTCTAGTATGGTAAACAAGGCATAGTAAAAGAGACTAATCCTAAGATGCCAACGACTGACAACTGTAATAAGAAAAAAATGGAAATAAAATAAAAGTGTAAAATCAACCTAAAATTTTTTTGTCCCTGATCACATTGTTTTAACCAAGACAGAGTTAATGCAATGCATCTTCATGAAAGTCTTATCTTAAATTAGGATTTATTGCAAGTCTCAATTCCAAATAACAAATCTGGATATATAGTTCTCAAGACTGATATTTCCAGCGCAAATAAGCATGCAGCATACAAACAAAATGATCAACTATGAAATCGATAAATTAAAGGAATCACCTCATTGTGGTCATGGAGTAGGACAGGAGTGTTTGCCATAGGTGAGAATCCAATTGATGGTAATCCTTGTTGTCGGAAGTAGCGTGAATCTGTAGAGGCAGGAAAGACCTCTGGCTTACCAAGTTTCCCACCAGCCTCTTGCACAGCAGTTTCTAACAGGGACCACCAGGGATCGGTTTTAGGGAAGAATGGTTTCTCAGACTCGAGGTGCATAGGAACTTGCTTGAACTGCCCAAGCTAAAAAAAATTAGATGTTGAATCTATTCAGAAGATGATTTAATCTCAAAAAGAGAAAAATCTTCAACTAATTATTCGAGTTGTATGCAGACAACAAACAATTCGACAGAAAGTGATTATTCATATCATCACTAAGAAAACAAAATGGCAGTTTCCAAGGATCCTTTTAAAGTTAGTTTATTCCAAAAACAATATCCATCTATTTCATAACCATCATCATAGTCTTCAAAAAGGTAAATCAATCTGGGATATTCAAATTTAACACGCATTTTTCATTGGCTGTCTTTCTCTTTCTCCAATTAAATAATTTATACTTAAATTCATAGTCTAACCACACGATTAATCCCCAAACAAACAAATGCCTTAATGTCTCCCACTCTTCATTTTGTTTGAATACTAAAAGAATCTAAATTAATTTATTAATTTCAACATGTTTCGTTTTATTTGTTTTTAACATTAGCTTTATTTTCTATATACACATGTCAGTACTAATCATGGTAAGCATTGACAACAAACAAACAAACATTAGTGTGATTACAGTCATCTTACATGTGCATCAACACCCGCATCCTACACATGTCCACAAACCAAAATAGGAAGCCACCTTCACCAGGCAAAAGCTTGAAACATTTGGAATAATGACCAGAACAAAATTGAACCAACTGACACAGAACTTATAATGAACAGTATACATCATACTTCAATGGACACAAACCACAAAAAGAATGGTTAATTACCAAAATATGTAACCATCCAAAGCAGTAAGAGGACACAAATCTAGTTTTTGTAAGTGCTAGGTAGATACTTGGTCATGAAAATGGATGTTTATCTATTATTCGTAGAAAAGCAAGAAAAACTTTGTATGTATATTTTTTTATTAAAAAAATAAGCTTTTAGGTTATATTTACTTCAGAATTGAGAACTGACAATTATTTAAGAAATTACAAGCTTCTAATAAACTACTTGACAATTAAGGTGTTTTTTTTATATAACCTTACCTTAGCTTAGTACCAGCTAGAAAAGGAATGAAATTTTCAATCCTTTTCTGCATTTTGTTTTCTTTGTTGTAGATCAAAACACTAGACAGCATTACCAATCACATTGAGTTTTTTCTAATTGAAAAGATTATGAAAATTGCAGAAGATGAAGGTCATGATCTAATATGTTCAAGACTTCTAGTGCAGATTTTAGTTCTAAAAAAGGGAAGAAAGTACTTATGGGTGCAAATTTCTAAAGTGAAAACTGAAAAGCAAAGCAGTGAATCAAATATAAGCAGGGTGTACTTAAAAATAACCCTAGTTGTAAGATAAATATAGAGCAAAGAATGGCTAATTTGCTAATTACAGAGAATGACATATTGCGGGACGAAGGTGCCCATTCTTCAGCAATGCGTCTCTCCAAATATTCTGGATCAGCAGTGGGTGGCACCCGAATATCAAATCCAGCTTCTGCTTCAGACGGCTGCAAATTCATGACAAAACCCTGGCAAAGCAAAAGACAGAAAAAAGAATCATCTGGGACAGACAGATTAGTCAATAGTCATAGCTTCTGAAGCATGTGTATTGCATATTGACAAGACGAGAGAAAACATAACTATGAGGAGTACTAGTAATGTATTCCCTTGGTTAAAATCCAAGTGGGTCCTATTCGTAATGGGAAATGGAACCTAAATGAATTTCGCTTTCCCTAATACCAAGAGGGTGAATTGAAAAAGAGAGCATGTTGCCAACACTTATCTTTTTTTTTTTTCTTTTCAATTTTTATATGAGTGTGACTAAAAGAAAGATTGATGAATAAATAGATTATTACACAAGACAAGACAAGACAAGGTAAAGTTGACTTACAGTTGGAGATGGAGTTCCAGCCTTGAGAAAGACCATGTTAACAGAAACAACATCGCCTTCGGCCTTCAAGCCGGCCTTGATCAAGTCAAACTGCGAAGCTCGAAAGCGTCTGATACTTTCAATGCTCTTCAAGAGATTCTCCATGGCAGAGTTATCATAAAGCTTGGAACCATGGCCAGGAGCCCCAACAGCCTTGATGACCATCCACCAGGGGCTCCTCTCAGAATAGAAGGCCCTGTAATGGGAGTCAGGCGAAGCAAGACCTTCGTCAAGCACAACGCCGACATTCATCCGTTGGAAGATCTGAGATTGAGCAAACTTTTGGGCGCCGTCGTGGCCGCCAATCTCCTCGTCGGGAGCGAAGGCTAGGTAGAGAGAACGGAGGGGCTGGAAGCGCTTGGCCTTGAGACGGCGAAGGGCTTCGATGTACTGCATGCCGACGCACTTCATATCCTGAGAGCCTCTAGCAAAGATGCGTCCGTTGGAATCGAGGTGGGCGCTGAAGGGGTGGTGGGTCCATTTGGAGTGTTCGGATGGGACCACGTCGGTGTGGGAGTAGAGAAGAATGGATGGGAGGTCGGGGTTTGTGCCTTCCCACTTGAGAAGGACCAGCGGCTTTCCTTGAACAAACTCTATGCTTTCGCTTTCCAGGGAGAGGGCTTTGCCTTCCGATATCAGGAAATCGGCCACTTCCTCGTAACGCGGGCTGGGTTGGGCAGTGTTGATTTTCAGGTATTGCTGGAATCTTGATATGATACTGCTGCTTTCTTCTTCTTCTTCTGATTCTGATTCTGATTCTGATTCTGATTTTGATCCTATTGCTATAGCCAACAAAAGTAAAACTAAAAGGATGTTTCTGCGATTAAACTCCATCTTTCAAACTCCCTAGCTAGTTTATCTCTCTTTCTGGTCTCTACCCACACACACGCACTAGCTCAGCAAACCTACTTAAGCTTTCTTTTTTCTTTTGTTTTTTTTTCTTTCTCTTAAATATCACTTCTTTTATCTGACAACTTAAGTGTTTTTTATCTTGTTCCAAAACTTTGTTTTTTTTTCCTCTTGACATTATGAAGACAGTAGCAATTAAAATCAGATATTTTTTTAATGAAATTCTCCACTTCTCTGCACGTTCATAAAAATAAAGAAAATATGTTAAATTTAATTAAAAAATGAAAAAAATCATTTAAGTGTAAAAATCAAAACGTGAAACTAAAAAATTAGCCATCATGATGATAATAATAATAATAAAAAAAAAGTTAGAGTTTTTGTGGATAAGGACTGTCTTGCTTAGTGATAAAAAATTGATAATGACTACTTCGAAATGATTAATTGCATAATTGGTCAATAGAATCAAAATTTCATAGGAGAATTAAAGATATTAATGACTCGAACTTGTATGATAGACATGTAAAATATATAACATATTGGCTTATTCTTATAGTATTAACTATTTAAATTTATTAATATTAAATAAATTACATTATTTAAGTTATTAACACCTACTTTAATAAATAAAATAATATAATTTATTTATTTAATTAGAAGCTACTTTTTTCTGGCTTTCTGCAAGTCAATTCCAACGTTAATACGCAACACTCATAACTCATTGCTACCCCTAATAAAAAAAAAATCATTGCTGCTGCTTCTTGCGTTTTATTTCTTAATTGATAAATATAAATGTTGAATATTCCATACAATTCATCTATTTGCATCGAGTCTTCCTTGAGTTAAGTGGGGAAATGGAAGAAAAGTTATGCACAAAAAATTTCTTTCTAAAAGCGTTCACACAATGGCCGAGTAGCTTTCAGCAGAGTTTGTTGTAACAAAATCTTCTGTTTCCTCTTTATTCTTACATGTCAGAAACTTTACAGCACTCAGTAAACAGCATTAGGAAGGGTAGGTGTCACACAACTCTCATGTCTCATTTCTGTATCTTCCATCTCTTCTATGATCATCAAACCATACATACGCTTTACTTATTGACTCGAAATTTCAATCTCTTTTAAATATTCACCTTTATGCAGAAACTGCGTAATGGAGAAACATTGTTAAAAGTCAAAGTTAAATTCCAAACTAAATTATATGCTTACAGTTAATCCAAAGAGATGCTTGCACAAGAATGATAATCAACTAATGAAGAAACACTGGGGCAGTTTCATACAACAATAAAAAAGAACCCAACTTCTATGCCAGTGATCTGTGACACAATCTGTCAGAACAAACAAAACATTGTGATTTATTGTAACCACAAATTCTGGCACTACCTTCTCCTGTTAGGGTACAACCAAAACCAACTCAAACAAACCTATAACATTTCTCAGATCAAACAAAGTATTCATCAATCCTACATGTATGCTGAACTTTTTCTCTAACAAAATAATCCCTGATTTGGGTCTGGCAAATGAGCCATGGCAACGAAGCCAAAGTCAAATGGAATATACCAACAACTTTATTAAGGAAAAACATAAAAGCAAAGTAAAGGACAAAATCAACCATGAAAAAATAATTTGTCCAGCACTATACTGTTTAGCCATAACACAGCTAGCGCAATGCATCTTCAAGAAAACCTTGTCTTAATTAGCAATTAGTGCAAGCCTCAGGTTCAAATAACAAATCAGACATGTAATTCCTAAGACAATGATACCACTGTGTAAATACCCATAACAGCAAAATGATCACTTATGCACACAAGAAAATAAAGGAATCACCTCATTGTCTTCATGTAGTAGAATAGGAGTGTTTGTCATAGGTGAGAACCCAATTACTTGAAATCCACGTGGACGATAGTGGCGTGCATCGGCAGTAAAGATCTCTGGCTTACCAAGTTTCCCACCGGCCTTTTGTACAGCATTTTCTAACAGGTTCCACCAGGCATTAGAGCCACCGGTTTTTGTGAGGATTGGCTTCCCAGACTTATCACGCAGAGGGTCCTTCTGTTTGAACTGTCCAAGCTATAAGAAATTAGATGGAGAAACAAATGATGGGCTTATTTGTTCTCAAAAAGAGGGAAGTACATAAACAATCAATGATGTTGGTTGTATACGGATGAAAAATTTACTTAAATTGATCATCCATCTGAAGAAAACAGAATGGCAATTTCCCAATTTTTAAAGCCAGTTAATTCCAAAAAGAATCTTTATCCTTCCTATAATAGCCATGACCTTCCAAAGGGTTGTTCAATCCGTGATGCTCAAACTCCCACACCCACTATCATTACATCAATTCATAAAGCCTAAACAGGATCAATCCCCCAAACAAAACAAATACCGTATTGTCTTGCAGTCTTCCTTTTAGTTTGAATAATAAAAAAATTGGATTAATCTATTATATCAACGTGTTTCATCTATTTTTGTCATTTGCTCTATTTTCACATGCACGAGCTAGATTTTTCATGGCACAGTCTGTCAAAAAACAAACAATTAAGCGATTACAGACATTGGACACATAAATCCACATCCACACCCTACACACCACACATGTGTACACTAACCTAGAAAGGAAGGTCCCTTCAACAGGAAGAAGCTTGAAACATTCTGAAACTAATAACCATAATAAAATTGAGCCAACTGAAAAAATAGAACTTATAATAAATATAGCATATGTAACCACAGACAGAATAAGCATCCAATATATTAAGAGGACAAACAGAAATGTTTTAAATTGCAAGGGGATACATGGCAAACTAAATTATAGGTATATCTATCATCTATTATCTATTTGTTTAGAACAAAGCAAGAAAAATCTTGTGATTTATTTATAAGATTTTAGATTATATGAACTGCAGAAAGCATAATTTAGAATAATAATTTTTAAAAATATTGCATGCTTCTAATAAACTTTTAAATCTTTTTGTATTATAACTTTAGCTTAGTATACTAGCTAGAAACGCTATTTTCGGTCCTTCTTTTCCTTTGGCCCATGGTAAAGGTAATAAAAATTGCAGCAGACGCATGCCATCATCTTATATATATGTTCATATACAGGTTTTAGTTCAAGCAAAAGGTTTCGAGCTTAATCACAATATATTTTCTGTCGCTGCAAATTTCCTTGAAAGTGAAAAAGGTAATAAATATAGTTCAAACAATGCAGTGATTAACTATTACCTCAGCTTGGTATTTACAAATTACAGCACATGGAACATAAGAGTAATTTTAAATTCTCCTGCTGATTTTCTTAATTTGTTTATATGGTAAGTACTTAACGTGTCTTATATTTTTCATGACATTAAATCCATTTGCTTTTATATTTATTACATTTTTTTATAAAGCAGGAAGAGGACACACTATTAGTCAAAAAATAATGATAAGAATAATCTTGGCCGAATTTTTCTGACGATCACAAGGAAAACATTAATAGGAGAGAAAAGCAGACACGTGGCTATTTTATGTGAGCAAAGAATGGAAAATTAGGAAATTATTAGGAGAAGAAGGTGCCCATTCTTGGACAATGCGTTTCTCGAACGATTGAGGATCAATGGTCGGTGGCAGCTTCTGGTTCAGAGGGCTGCAAATTCATCACAAAACCCTACACGGAGGATAGAATTCAACTTCCGTCACAAGAAAGACCATGTTAACCGAAACAACATTCCCTATGGCTTTCAACCCAAACCTTTCAATGCTCTCCAACAGATTCTCCATGCCCTTCTTAACCAGCCACCAGCCACCTACACGGAACGGAGAAAGATGGATGAGAGATCGGGCTTGAGAAGAAAATTAACATATTTTTTAGTATTACACAAAACTCTTATTAGAATATTCATTTCTAAATAAGTCAAAATAAAATTTTTGTAATAATCAACTAAAGTTTTTTAACTTTCTTCTGATAATGAATAATTTATGAATTTTCTCAACAATCATATTTTCGAAAATCTTATTCTTAAGAAATTTATGTGTTGAAAAATAAACTTCTCTGCACCAAACGTTATACGCCAAGGAAATGAACCTTGCAATGTAAGCAAGGCAAGGATTCCTCCTCATGTCATAATAAAGTTTTTTATACTCAACAAAAATATTAACAATACACTCTATAACATTTTTCTTTTAATTTTTTTTATAATTTATTAAAATTTATTAATTTTAGTGAATCTTACCTATTAAAATTGTGATTTTCAATAATTTAGATTAATTATAAAAAGAATATTAAAATAAAAAGTAAAGTGGCCATTTCTCTTAAAGTCAAATAATCTTACGGTGTCACTTACTATTATTCATGCAGGTTGTGCATCAAATTCCAAGTAGGTTTGGCTTAACATCTTGCAAGGCAGAGAAACTCTGAAACAAGGCAGTATAGATGGTCTATTATGGGCAACGTAAACCAAATCATAATTAATTTGGCCACCCGTGGATTCCGATTGATTCGCGTTTCTTAGTTTCAAAGAGTCTGCCATTTTCGTGCCTACAAATACTGAAATGATCTTTGAATATTGTCAAGTACTAGTATTTTTCTTTGTAATTTGTCCGTTTTCATATCCTTGTGTAGTTCTGTTTGTTTCTTTTGGAGTAGCTCCTCCAGTTTAGTTTAAAAAATGAATCAATAAATGCTATATTATGGCGAATTCAGTCATCAAAATGACTTAGTATTAAGGAGACATTAAAACAAAATTCAAACACTCATTAAATGCATATAAATAAGTGTGAGATTTTCAAGAGCAATAAATGTTTCTTCTGTGCAGATTCCCATGACTTTTTACTCTTTTGTATATTAAGTGCTTCAGCTTATTGGCTAAAGGGTTGAACGCATGATAAATGGTAGCTTCTTCCATAAAGTCCTCTACCATGCAACCAGCGAGCTTCATCAATAAAGCCACCATAGTCTCTCTTCTCGATCCTTCTCACCCACCCTTTTCTCTGCTTTTGTCCATAGCCGATTCAATATTCTCATTGCACATGCACCCTCTTCCCTTTCTGCATAAACACGGCTTCATACATAGGTAGATCCTTTATCAAAACTAACTTACACAACTATTAGCCTGCAAGGTGAAGTTTTGAACCTTGTAACATGATTTCATTTTTATGTATCTATCTGCCAATGCATGCATCTCTTTCTAAAATTAAACCGTTGATTGTCTATTATATATTCGTTTAATTAATTATGGTGGTGTTTCAGTTTCAGGGGGTGCAATGGCTGGAGTGAGGGAACAGGACCAGTACATGCCAATAGCGAACGTGATAAGGATCATGCGGAGGATTCTGCCGGCACACGCAAAGATCTCAGACGACGCGAAGGAGACGATCCAAGAGTGTGTGTCTGAGTACATAAGTTTCATCACTGCGGAAGCGAACGAGCGGTGCCAGCGGGAGCAACGAAAGACGGTAACCGCAGAGGATGTGTTGTGGGCAATGGAGAAGCTTGGCTTCGACAACTATGCTCACCCTCTTTCTCTCTACCTTCAGCGCTATCGCGAGACTGAAGGAGAACCTGCTTCTGTGAGACGCGCGTCTGCATCTGCAATGGGGATGCACCCACACCCACCTTATTCTCATGGGTTTGGAATGTTTGACTTTGACCCATCGCTAGGGTTTTACAGAGATGATGTCTCTGCTTCTGCTTCTGCTTCTGCTTCTGCTTCTGGGTCTGGTGGTTTTGCTGCCAGTTTTGATCCTTATGCTAACATCAAACGTGATACCCTGTGAACGTATGAGTCTATGTAAGAACAAGTGGCATACATGTTCCACTTGGTTAGTTAGTGAGTTAGTTAGTTATATTCAACCACATGCAGATGCTTGTGTGCAACTTTTTAATTTCATTTACCAGTCTTTTCCTCTCTTCTTTGTTATGCTTTATTTCGATGCAACATTTGTTATTGATTGTTGATTGTTATATATGATTGACACTCGAACTGGCTTCTATTCATCTTAGACTCCTACTGTTGGTGTTGCTTACATAAATAGAACTACTCAATACTTTCCATCAATAACATGTCAAAAAAATTTGTTATATACTGCACTCTATTCTAAACTATGTGTCACTTCATATTTCAAAATATTTAGAACTTTATATTAATTTAATAAAAACAAGTATATACCAATAATTATTTCTTTGTTGACAAACACCATTTTGCTTTTATAATATTAAATTAATTTTCTATTAGTTTATTTCTTAATAGTCTTGTTAACATTATATCTTAGTTTTTTATGTGTCTTTTATGATTTTTATATAAAAATTAAAAAATATAATAAATTTTTATCTTAATAAAATAGTTATAAAATTTTTAATTTTATTTATTTTTATATACAAAAATAATAGACAAAATTGATAAGAAAGTAATTAATATTATCTTAATAAAAAATTTAAAGTAACAAATGGAGTAATAACTAGTATAATTAATTAATAATTTTATCATAATGTGTTTGTGTGCATTAACTTTTTTCATTCAAAAAAGCTTTATTACAATATTTAAATATAATTTTTATTTAATTAATTTTCTGCTCTATCAATTAACAACAAGATAAAATATCACATAGTTGATTCTTCAAAACAACATACTCCTCTAATTATTTTATATGTTGTTTAAAGTTTTTACACAGATGTTAAGAAATATAATTGATACGAAGTTTCAAATAAATATAATTTTATCTATATTTATATTTTTTATATTTAATTAATTAAATTATTTTTAATGATATATAAAAATATAAATAAAAGTAAAAATGAATTAAAATTGTACATTTTTAAAATAAGTGAATCAGATGTCTTTATTTTAAAATAAGAAAACTAAAATAATAAATTGTGTAAAATAGAAAGTCAAAAATTATAATTAATCCTTATACTTATCATAACAAAAATATTTGAGTTTGACAAAATTTAGAAAACATCTATCCTGTCAACAAGATGTTTTCATCTTATTTTAATAAATTCTCAAAGATAATTTGTAAAACTAACATAACTTATATAAAAATAGTTTAATCTTATTTTTAAATAAATAATTATATGATAAACATTCAATAATTTTTTCTTTTTCAAGTCTCTAACTTCTATAATCAGTATCAGTATATATACTACAGAGGATAGCTATAAGACAAGTAAGTTATTTTTTTAGAGCAGTATAATTTCAACAATATCTTTTTGAGAAAATTTCTTTTTGTACTCCTTTTTTTTTTTTACCTCTTTTTGAAAAAATTTCTTTCGAGTCCCTTTTTACTAATGTATTTTTGTCTTACTTTAATTAATAATAATTTTTACAACATTAATAATACTACTACTTCATTAAATTAATATTAATATAATGACAGACGTATAATTAACATAATTAATAATATACGTATAGTTTTTAATTTTATATTATTTAATCATTCTAATTTTAATTGATTCTAAAAACGATTTATTTATATATATATATATATATATATATATGATGTAAAAACTTGAATTATATTAAATCTTCTTTAATAGAAATTTAATGATGTGACTGTATAATTAATATTATTTATTTAGTTATGTTAATTAAGCTTCAGGTTTCAGTTCTTTTAAATATATAATATAGAATTTTTATATTTTATATTATTTAATCATTTCAATTTTAATTGAGGTGATTCACATCTTGACTTATCCTTAGTTGTAATTAACTAGTTCTCCTGCTATTTTCGCAGGTGTTTATATATATATATATAATAGTTATCATTTAATTTATAACTTTTAATATAATAATCTAGTAAATATTATTAAAGACTTAA